>JAEBDU010009298.1:0-29178 GCA_016802625.1 Heliconius numata | reverse complement strand
GCAATATCCAAACACAATAAACACATCACACACAAAACCATTTCAGAATAGTGTAACGCGTATAAAAAACAGTTTATAAGTCGATAAAACGTGCAGGAAGTATTTTGTTCCAAAAACACGCCGGCTGCAGGCGCAGGTGTTGCTTTTCCAATTTGGCGTCGCTCGAGAAGGACGATTTTCATTTCCCGGACAAACCGCATACAGATTACGCGTCCAACATGCGCGGACTTGCCCAACTGAAATATTGTTCTCCTTATATGTTGTATGTGGGAGGTGGGAAATTTATGTCATATTTATTTTTTGAAATGTAAATGTATGTATTAATATAACATATTGAGGCCAGTCGTCAGGGGCACAATGTGTGATTATAAAATCTATTGGTTGCGGGTTCCATCCTCACTTGAGGAAATATTTTAATTTATATATTAATTTCTTCGCTCTGGTGTCGAGGCAAAGCGATCAATATTGATATTCTATACAACTAACTATTAAAAATTAATATAAAATTTAAATTTATGCTAAGTTAATAATAAATATATATTTATTATTAAATAAAATGTCGGTCCGAGGTCCAAAGTAACTTACAAGAGTCAGTTTCGTGAGAGCTTTGAAACAAGTTTTAGTGCTGGAAACAATTGCTGCTAATTAGGGCAAACAAGGCCACTGGCAAAGTGTCTGTCTACTCATTTAAAATTCTTGTTTGTCAACAAGGCACTTTTTGTTTAGACCTAATTTGGCTGGCTTGGAAACTGGCGATACTTTGTAAATTTTTGGGAGCTTACAATTTTCTGTTTAGATTTTTCTTTTTCAGATATTTAACACTAATTAAATAGTTAAATTTGTAAGAAAATTGTCTAAATTGTAAATAATAAGAAAGATAGAGTACCTACGCTAAAATATTTTTTTTAAGTGCGCAAATGAAACGCGTGCGCGTGAAACAAGTCTACGAATATTCGTCACAAAAAATGTATGAATCATCTTAAAATACAAGAATATATAATAAAATTATCTACAACTCAAAAGATTTTATTAAAATAAGTGAAAAATTATTCAAATTTTATAAAATGTATCTAAAGCAAATTTGCCAAAGTAACACGCACTATCTACTTGTCCCATGGGCAATGATTTATTCACAAGTAAACGATGTGTGCACACTAGCGTTTTCCACTAGCGTTTTCAAAATAATTATTATAGTAGAGAGAGAATAAGGCATAAAGTGCAACTGTAAAGCACGACTCGTTGTAGGTTCGATTCCCATCCGAGGAAATTAAATATTTATTTAAATTTATATTTCTATTGGGAGGCAGGCAGAGGCAGAGGCATTGGATGTTGCATTTTGCCAAAAGAAATGAAACTATTAAATATTTCATTCCCTTGAGAGGGAATTGAACCCACAACCTGTCGCTTTATTAGTCAAGCGCTTGTTCCCCTGTACCATGACTGGCCTAATTAATAATCAATTCTAATTTTATTAATATAACAAATGAGGAAACTTATCTATTTTTCCGTTGGTTTAAGCCTAATAAAATTTACCATAAATATTGCTGTAACGTAAAATTACGCGCTATCCACAGAAACGTGAAAATTGTTGCCGAAATTAATAATTTATTCACAGCATAAACGTTTATGAATAATTACTTTCAACTTTTAACATGATATTTTATGTGATACTTTCACAGTAGGTATGTTTTATATGGAAATTAATACAACAAAAATAGAAATATTTTTATAATAAATAAAAATTCAGTTTGTATAATCAAAATATCTATAAAAACTCTCAAATATCTGTCTGAATGTACATGAAAGTGGAAAATGTGTATTACCGTTAAGTTCTTGCATGCCTCGATCAATGCGAAAGATTATAAATCAGCTTCACGCTGTATCCCGCACACAGCAGGGTAGACAGAGAAAGCTAGTGATAAGAAACTAAGTTCCTCACTTTCTCAACTCAACTCTGGAGGCTTGCGTGTTGAGTGGCGGAACTCAAAGCCTCGACACCACAGCGAAGAAATGGAAGTAAAAACAAGAAATATGTCTTATACCAACGTTACGAACGTTAGTTTGTAAAACCACAATTGTGAAAACAAAGAATATCCAGTAGGTACCCAACACGCCCGGGACAGCGGAGGCATCGGGACGTCTCAAGCTATCTTGTCGCAGCCATTTCTTTGCTCTCACGGCTCTTATTTACGAGAACAATGCATAAAATACTGGAATTGAAAATTTATTCTTGTATCTTTGTATTGACTCTCTTTCAGATAAACTTAGCGCGTTTGTTTTGTGACTGCAGTGAATTCAATTTGTTTTACTAATATTCGTATGGTGTTAAAAGATTGTAGGAAACATTAATCAGTTGCTCATAAATGTATTTTAGTAGGAAATTGGTCAATTCCGCTCTAATTATTAATATGTACCATTTACATGGTTTAATGATTTTTATCAAAATATATTTATTTTATTTAAATTTACTCTGGGGCATATGTGTTTAAATTATTAATATTTATTTTAGGTCTTTGCTTGTTCTGTAAAAATAAACTCCATTGTTTCAAATCAATAAACATGAAGAGAAAGATATCATTTGAAAGAGTAGTTGTTGTATAAATGTTTTGAAATGCTACTCGATATGAATAATGCTAAATAATAAAAAACTAATATTTGGAATAACCAAGTTTTCAGAAGATTTATTTTTCTTCTAAATTTGACTGTTTTCCAAATTCTTACATGAAAATGTATCAGAGTTTTCTTAGCATTGAATAACATATTTTCATACATATTTTGCTGAAAAGCTCAGAAAAACCAGTTTAAAGCAATTTTTCATTATTTTCGCGTTATTATGTACTATTTATTTCTCATTAATTTATATTAAAATACTCATTATGTTTTCAAAGCCCCATGTAGATTAAATGCTACGCGTAGCGTAGCTTAATAGATTCTAATTAATGATTTGCCTAGTATAACATTTTGTATATGAAAATCAAATTGTTTTGGATTTATGATAAGGTTTATGTACGAGTACTAACAACAGGTAAATCACGTGTTCAAATATGACATCAATTTTCATCTCTTTTCTTTCTTGTCGTACATTATGTAACCAATATAGTAAACTATAATCTAGTGCAAGTTGCTTAAGCTAAATTTTTAAAACATTTTTTTTTGTTATAAAATATAATAAGAGTCCTAAAATAACGTATACTGATAACGACGCGTATATATATATGCCTTTGTTTATTATTTTTTTGGGTTACGTACCTCAAGAGGTAAAAACGTTATCTGTTAAGACCATTTAATTTTATCTCGTGATCACGTTAAGGTATCAGCTGTAATTAATATCAAAACTCAGATCTATTGTCCCCTGAAACAAAGGAAAAATCAAGTTTCTGAGTCAAGGCAATCAAAAGATACGAACATTTAAGCGTCCATTTTTCTACGTTTTGGACGAAATTGGCAAGCAGCGTAATAAAAACCCATTGGGTACTTACCGTGACCACACCAATGAACGGCACGAAGTAAGAACTTACCTGCAATACAAATAAAGGCAAATCAGAAAAGTTACATTTTATAGGTATTTCAAAGTATATTTATATTTTATTTATACAAAATAAGAGCCCGCCAAGTTCATCAACTTAAGAAGTCGTACCTCTCGTTGACTCACAATCCTGAAATTGGTAAGGGACCCTCAGTGGCTGAGACCGAGTCACACTTAACCATTTTTTTATTTATTAATTTCATTAAACTACACCAATTGACTTATAATTTGGCGATAAATATTGAATTATATATAAGCTCGATAAGACTTCGCGGTAATTCCCTTATACAAAGCTCAACATAGGCTTCTTGTTAAGCTTTATTTGAATTTCTCAGAAGTGAAACAACGTGTTGTTTGAATTAGTAATCGTTATTCTGAATAATGTATAGTGTTTGAGGTCATATGTTTAGATAGGATGATATTTTGATAGGAACCCTGCTTCGACCGGCTTGATTAATGAAGGCGTGTAACGGATAAACTCCATTTGCATATATTACCCGTACTTTAAGCCGTAGTATGACCTACATAATAATTATTCTTTTAGGTATAAACTTTAGGCTTAATATTATAATACCTGAAAAGGAATCGATATTATTGCTGGGTGTGATTGGTTATACGATTCCTGGTAGACGAGTGATCGCTATGTAACTCTATATTGTGATACCTTTGCCTGACTGCAGTTCTCAGAAATGAACTATTTAACTTCAATCTTCTATTTACATCTATGCCTACAAATAAACAGATTTCTCAACTACAGAATTAAATAATTGAATTGAATAAATAATAAATATCCCACTCATTTAGTTAAAACGAAAGAAAGTGGTCCAAGTTAAATGGTCGAGTTGCTTCCATGACTTCAGTATTTAAATAAGGCACGTTTGGTTTTACCATCCGCTTGGGAAATCAATGATCCGGATTCATTTCACTGACCTACAAAGGAATTCTCTGGACCAATTAAATTTAATAAAACGATACGCTCAACCAAAATGAATTATAATTGTTATTAGTTATTGGTAATTTTCTTTAGTAATACGTATTGATTATTTATGAATATTTAAGGTTTTATGATATTTTATTTCTTAATCATCACTCAGTCATGAACTGAGAGGATGCAGAATGTGCAGACACTGTGTGAAAAGAAGAGAATATGAATTCTCTATAGATTTGGATATAGTTTTTACGCAAGTGTTTCTATGAACATTTATATTGTAAACTTTTTTTATATTATTAAAATTAATAAGGTTGTTTCATTAGAACCTTTGTTCTATTCCTATAATCTAATTGAACATAATGTGACATTAGGTTCCGCTTTGCATACGCCATGAATGGACGAAAAAAATTAAAAAAAGAATATAATATAATGTGATATTCCTTTGCATTGTAATAATTATAGTAACAATTTTTTACTCAAGACTGTGGATAAAAGCATTTATATGTGCGATCGATACAAAAATGCATCGCAGACCTTGGCCGCTATAATGGCGTTTCTTTTAATAATATATATTAATTTCTTATATGTATATGCGATGGTTGTGGGTAAGATTCTCACTCGCAGGAATGAATGATTTTTTTTTAATGTTTTTATTTCTTGGCTCTGGTAACAAAGCGAAGCGCGGCGTTGAGTTCCGCCTCTCAGTATGCAATGCCTCATCTGGCGGAAAATGAGGATCGGAATGTCTTAATACTAGGTTCCCTCTGCCTACTCTTCTATAGGTGGGATACAGCGTAAAGCTGAAAGAAATAAAAATGCTAACATTCGCAGGAACAAAATAAGTTTTGTCATGTAAGTTAACAAATAATATAATTTAAAGAACAATTCCGATCAATACAATACATCTTTTGCGTGGTGGACTCTTACGAAATTAATAAATTGTGCAGTTTTGAACCTTAAATTAAATGAATAAGGTTCCAAATTCCAACACCATCTGTTAAAATGACTCGAGTAGCTTTTTATTCGTGCGTGCACATTCCAATGAGTAAAGAAACTGACAGGTCACTTAACACTAACACGCCTTGTATTAGAAAGCCATAGTTTCTTGTTTTTCGATGGCTTACTTAGATAAGATATTATTACGTACATAAATTCTAAAAATTCTAATGTTTCTGAATATTTTTTTCAGCTTCACGCTGTATCCCGCATGTAGCGGGGTAGGCAGAGGGAAAAATCGCCGTTTTCTGCAGACTGGAAAATTGAGGAAAAGTGGAGAAAAGAGAGATTTAACACTAGGCTCCCTCTACATGCCCTGTAATAAAATGCTGGACATATAACATAAAGCTATAAAACGTTAATGTCTTTTCATGTATTCTAGTTATTAAATTGTATTTACAATTATACAAAAGGTTATCGAATATAGTTTGTCTGACTGGCTGTGATAAAAATGTAAGAATAATTTAATATCATTCTTACATTTTTATCAGCATACTGACAGACGACAGTTAAGCCAAATTGACATATCAAACTACGGCTGTTCAAAAGCATTCTTGTGTAAAAGAACGATCATCCTCCTTTGAATGAATACAAAATATAATTTTTCTACCACCATTGACTAATCTTTACTTTGAAAGCCACTGCACCAAAACCCAAGAAAAGAAAATTAAAATGTGAAATATTTAATATTTTCGTTCGCTCTGGTGTCGGGGTAAAGCGTGGCTGACCACTGAACACGTAATGCCAGAATTCGGGGGAAAGTAGAGAGCAGAGTGTTTCAACATTAGGCTGCCTCTGTTTAACCTACCTACCATACAGTATTGTAATGCTTAATATTATACCTAGTATTAAATAAAATAGAAACATGATTATTTGAAATATGCTACATACGATCATTTTCATTTGTGTCACATTAGAAATGAAATGCAAGCAGTTGCATGGCGCCTGAAGCGCAGCGTATGTTGACAGTTCTCTGAAATGCATAAACCATGTATCCATACATTTCTGTTCAGTTAAATGCCGTACTCTGCTGTCCAACGGAAAAGTGACGTGTGGATATTTCTACTGTATAATATTCTTATATATTATATTATAAAATATACAATTGTTATATATAGCATTTCTTATGGGTGATGCATATATATATATATGTAGCATGTATGGAATTAATGTCTATTCAATGCATTACAAATGCAGGATAGCTGCCAGCTAAAGTAATAGATTGTACCTTTGTCTTTGAAAAGAGCAACTGCTGAGTTTCTTGCCGGCTCTTCTCAGCAGAACTGCCTTCCGAACCGGTGGTAGCTTTTTGTTCATATGTTCATTCGACTACAAATTCGATTTCGATTCAAAATACAAATACAATGTTGCGTTGGACAGTATCCTTAAATAATAATTTGAAGATGAAGACCTATTGCTTGATACACAAAAACCGAACGAGAAAGGAAGAAAAAGTAAAAAGTAATATTCGCTTATTACTATTCTATAAAACATTTCATATTACAGATTGTAGTACACCATTATACATTATATTTTTTTATGATCATCCTAAGAACGGTATTGTCAAAGCGAGTAAAACGTCAAACGTTTTGTATAACGAGTACTCTCAATCAAAAACATCGCTTTCCAACAAAAAAAATGATATCAATAACAATATAATAATACGTGGAAAAAGAGAAGTAATCTCCGGAGTTATTTTTTATATCTAAAATATTGAATAATATTGCTTCCACTAATATTAAACATTCCAATGTGTTCCAGCTTCGTTCTTTGTTGAGTCGAGGTAATGGTCTTACATATTTACTTATAAGGATATAAGGAAAAATGCTTTGTCTGAAAACTGTCACTCGTATCGTTTCCCCCACGGGCATTATATTATTTTTTCGAAACGATATTTTCTATACATAAAGACAAAAAGTATAAAGGGAGTGCCTTTCGTTTGTGGGGAATCGTAATAATGGATGCTTTTCACCTGTCTGTCATCTCTCCCCGCTACGTTTCTAATATCCTATTTCTTGCTTATTTAGAAATTTATTAAAGTCGTCTCTGATTTTGAATTTATATAAAATATTATGATATTATTCATGTTATTATATAGTCTTTTTATATAAATGATGTACTATGTATTTTCTTATTTTTTTAAATGAAAAACGGAATATGTAGACACTTGGTTTTTTCCTTTTTTTGGGGTAAAGTGTGAAGGAATGTTTATTTCCGTACATAGGTACTCACTCAGCTTTATGCTGTAACGCACATAGTACGTTAGGCGGAGGGAACCTGGGAACCTGGTATTAATACAGATCCGTTCCCCATTTTCCACTAAATTTTGAAAGCATTGCATGTTGAGTGGTAAAACTTAACGAAGAAATTAAATATTTAATTTCCTCGAGTGGGAATCGTAGCGGCAACCTGTCGCTTTTACAGTCACACGCTTGTGTCCCTGCGCCATGACTGGCATTTGGAATTTCTATTCCATATTCCTATGCTTTATTTCTATTCTCTATTTTAAAATATTTATACGAATCTGTAGGAAGACAAAAGTCGAAAGAAAAAGATAATATGCATGATGAAAGACTAAATTCTTTACCATTCTTTATGCAATTACAGTGCATTTTCACTTCTAACTACAATCAGTAAGACACTAAATAGAAAAATATGTATTTACTTATCGATTCATTTAACCTTTTGTATCGTGTATTTACTATTATTTTTTCCATAGTCAATTTATTTTTATTAATATAGAAATATTTTTGTAACAATAACCAAAACTTTTACTTATTTACATACATTTTTTCTCTCCTTGTTTGTCTTTGTTAACATTTTATGGAGCTTTCGTAGCAAAAATTCATAGCGGGTACACAGTACATTTTTATACGTCAAATATTTTAGTTTTTGTATAAAAATTAAAAATGATATGTTGCTGTTTGCTTGTAGTATAGGCGGTTTAATATGGGACAAGCAAAGAACTAAAATATACCGTTATTCAGAGTAAGTTATCATTTTAAATATATTTTAAGTAAATTTTGTATAACGTTTACGTAAATATTATTAACGTGAACATAACGTAAATACATTGATATCAATTTAGAGGAAATCCCAGTTCAATCGCTTAAATAGTCAGACACTATAGTACAACATTAAAAAGTTGTCCAATATATGTTAGTAAACTAAATCCTATGATGTATTCATACGTAAGGTTATAGAATAGGCAGGAACTTACAAACACAGTGTTTAGACACTCCGTTCCCATTAAGACATTTCAGTTGCGCACGTTCCGCTGAATTCTGGAAACATTGCGTGTTTAGTTACGAAACTTAACGCCGTTACCAGGGCGAGGAAATGAACATATTAAACATTACAACACAACGAATACAAATCGAACCCACAACCGCTGTGTTTACAGTCGCACGTTTGTACCTGAAAACTTAAAACACATACCTAAATTTAAATCTTTAAAAATTTATATGAATAAAATAGTTATACGTATTTGTGCCAACGATACGTGTTGAGTCGAAGCCATTTATTAATTAACGCTCCTGTGTCCTCTCGTTGTTCATTTTACATTCTTATTTTATTTTTTCGAATTGAAAAATATATTTGTATTCGTACTTTCGCCAATAAATTGAGGTCGTCGTGGTTCAGTGGCACAAGCGTGTGAATGTCGTAGTGTGAGGGTTGTGAGTTTGATTCTCACTCGGACGATATATCATATTTTAGTTTCTTCGCTCTTGTTACAAGGCTAAGCATGGCGTTAAGTTTCGACACTAAATACACGAGCTCGTATTTAGCCATTAAAAATCGGCGGAAAGTGGGAAATGGAGTGTCTTAACACAAGGTTCCTTCTTTCCTACTATGTAGATGCGAGATACAGCATGAAGATAAATAAATTAAAAAAGAAAGGTAGATAGTCAAAGATAACAATATAAAGGCACGTATACATTGATTGAATGTTACGAATGTGCAATATAACCGCAAGCCTCCAACTCCTGTAACAGATATAGCTTTAGAAGTAGGTACTTTCAATCACAGTTTCCAGTACACTTGTTAGCAAATATGCCTTTGTAGGCTTTTTGGTAATGTTTTCAGTATGCAATTGTATGTACATATTTAATTTTTTTTTTCATACAAATTAGACTTAATTGTAGGGAAAATAGTTATTATGTAACCACAAAAAAATTGTTTTATTTAACAACTATTTGCCTTTTCTTCTATATAAGTTGTGAGACAAGTTTACAAATAATTATTAATAGCGGACAGACGACGGATGACGGTTGGCGGACAAAAGATGACGAATAATGGACTATGGATGAAGAGAGTGTTGGGAGCAAAGCAATCAGAAATTGAATCCACCCAATAAGTTTTATAATGTAAAACTTTTATTAAATAATTATAAAAATTGATATCACAGTGAAAATTAATAATTATTCTACCTAAATATGCAGTTGTTAAGCTGTATACCACAGTTTTAACCTTTGAGCCTTATTTAATTTATTAAATCGATCCGTGTATACTATGCATAATACCTATACATTTTTCTCCGTACAAAATTGATATTTAAATTGTAGTGAGCTTTATAGGTATATAAGCATTATTATTATTTAAACATCACACTAATATTGTATAACTAAATAAAATCTATAAAAGATATTAGAGGAACCTTAATAGCTATTTCCTAATATTTTTAATCATTAAATAATTTATTATAAGAATTATCTTGTTTAATCTTTACCTTTTTTCTTTACAGCACAAACTGCACTTTTGTAGCTGAAAGATCAAATGTTTGACCTCTCTACTTTGTGTGCAAAGGTATTCTAAAGTCATTTTTTTATTATAAGTATAATATATTTTTCCATCTTATTTGCCTACCCTGCTACTTGCGGGATACAGCGTGAAGCTAAAAAATAACTAAAATATTATCTATGGGATGTATTTTGAACGCCAATATTTTAAATATGGTAACTAATAATAAACACCAAATAGTTCTGAAATCTCCATGTAACAATTCATTGATTTCTGTAATCTTTTAGATTGGACCCTCACATCAATATTCGAAGTAAGTATTTCACAAACTGAACCCTGCGACAAATGGTCGTCCAGAATAAGATATCAGGGGTTAGAACTTTCACGTGTTGACCCCTTTTAAAAGGTTAATGCTTAGAGTCCCCTCTGTATCACCTGAATACTAATATTGTGTTTACCGTCAGCCCTTCAAGCTTCATATTTTTATATACAAACTTCATAATATTTGCTACATTTGTTTTTTTTAGATTTACGGTGTATCCCGCATATAGCAGTATAGTTAGCCCGCATATAGTAGTAGGCAGAGGTAACCTAGTGTTAAGACACTCCGTTCCCCTTTTTCCACTCAATTTTTCAAGTCAACGTACTTTTACACCTTTGTGATCGTATGCCACGACGACAGTCTCAACCTCGTTACATTTGAAGTAGTTTTTTAAAAATTATATAATTTGTTACGAATTTAATTATTAAAATTTCGTTACTGGGCAATATCAACTACATATTTAAGCGTGAAAGGTCGGAACAAAATGTGTTAAGTTGTTAACACTTGAAACCCTCTATCTAGTCTGCATGAAAAAATTGGAGTTTATATCATTGCATAAAAATGTTATAATTAAATAAAATAAAATAAATACATATGGAAAATTAAAAATTATTGAAGTAAAAGTACAGGTATATTGATAAATGATTTCAACGTTAGCAAAACACTAACAGTTATGTTTAAAGTAATCATATGAATCAGTGAATTGAAATAAGCTTTCAATTCAATGAATTTTATATAATTGTAAGTTATTGGATATAAATATTAATTTTAACATATAAGTAGCTCTTGTTATGCGTATTATTTTTTTATTTCATAAGTTTGCTTATTTTAGTTTCTTTCTATTCATCTATTGACATAGACAAGACTAGAATAACTATTTTAACTATATAATTTTTAGCCGAATTTAGAACGAATCCACGACCATTTTCAGTCCAACATGTTTTAACTGACATTAAATATAATTTCATTTATTAACACACAGCTAAATTACATATAAAATGGACCATCGGTTAGTCCATGATTAAAGATAAAGTCTAAATTGTAAAAGGCTAGGGCTCCGCTCCAGTGCACTCTTAATCTCGATACAAACAGTGGAATGCTAGTTTCACGAA
Source organism: Heliconius numata (assembly GCA_016802625.1). Taxonomy (NCBI): domain Eukaryota; kingdom Metazoa; phylum Arthropoda; class Insecta; order Lepidoptera; family Nymphalidae; genus Heliconius; species Heliconius numata. Next base: position 17,551 of record JAEBDU010009298.1, on the reverse strand, counting down.
ATTTACTACAAAGTATGTTCTAATTCAAACCGTTTTGCTGCTTTCAGCAAATTCCTGCTGCACTATGCGGAATATTAACTCGTTTGTTATCTGCTCCAACGCTTTGGTAATCACAAGTTTAGATGATAGTAAACTTTAATTGCTTCCTATTCAGCTGTTAATAACTTGTTCGAGTTTTTAACTAACCCCATTTTGTTATATAGAATATAGATGTTTCTTTGAAGCAATAGAATCATATTGATTGCACACAAAGACGCGCAAGCGTGTCCAGGCAAGTTAAATAGCCAGATACGAGAAATCTGTATTTTACATTAACCTATTTCAAGGTAGGAACTCTATTTACCTATATTACAAAAGGTAAAAATCTTTAAAATTCGTGAAAAGAACGAAAATTTACTTCATCACTGTTTATTTTAGTTCAATTCCACAGCCATAAATATACAACTGCTATTATATATAAAAGTAACTTTTTCTCATAAATTTGTGGTAATGAGATTCGAGGCCTGTAACGCCGAGAGGATTATTGAGGAAAGGCGTCAAGACCCGCACCCTCCACTGTATTACATATGATTTATTTTCTGGGGAGAGCACTCGACATATTCCTCTAGATAACACCTGCACCGAATTCAGATTTATGAGTGTGTATAGGCATTAGCTTGTCAGGATATTTCACAATTCTCACGTGCACGTGTGTAAACGGCTGTACGTATTTATATTTCGTTTTTATACATATTAACCTATTTTATCTATTTGTTTTTGATAAAGATATTTCTAAAATTATGTATATAGTCTGCGTTTCTGCTATCTGTACTGCGACGGTTGTAGGTTCAATTCTCAGCGCGATGTTGAGACCACTCTACATGCACTGCCTTGAAAATTCGGCGGGAAGTGGAGAACGGAGTGCTAACACCTAGTATCCTTAGTTCCCTCTGCCTACCCAGCTAAGCTGAAAATATGTATATAAACTAAGATTACTCATATTTAACCTAGAATGAAGAGTTAATAAAAATTTGACATCTAGTCGTCGTACTTCATTACACGTAAATAATTTAATTATTCCCTGTAATATTAACACTAAAACAAAAATAATAATTATAATGTTAAAATAATTTACTTAAACAATTTGAGTCAAAATATTGAAGACAAAGTTCTGTCGAGAAAGACGTCTCACTTACTTGATATAATGTGAATCATTCGCACTTCCAAATGAGGCAACTGCAGTAAACTAACTACCAACACCAACATCTGTAAAGTAAATGAATAAATTAAATACGTGTTAACTGTAAAAGGGTGTCTAGAACTTTTGCGATCCTTGAAATTGTATCCTTTTTAAATGAAATACGAGTACGTCGTTTAAAATAATCATTTTAGAAAAGAAATAAGTTATGTTAAGTGGCTATGAATTTCGATGGTTTCGTAAATTTATTGAGAAGTAAATGATTAGTTTTTAATATATTTTTTTGTAAAATCTGTATATGGTTTCGTATGCGTACTCGTCAATTTGTTAGTCATCTATACTAATATAATAAAGCGGAAGAGTTTGTTTGTTTGTTTGTTTGTTTGTTTGTTTGAACGCTAAGGTCTCTGGATCTACTGGATCGATTTACTTTGTTTTTGTTTTGTATGAAAGCTGCATTCTTCAGAAGTGCTATAGGCTATATAATATTACATTACACTTATATACTAATAAATTAAAATACTTTCTAATTTAACATGCAATTTATTCTGCCATGTTAATAACAACCGTCGTCGCTACGCGACCGCGTTCGTTACCGCGTCATTTTGATATTCATCCTTATGAAAATAAATATAATAGTCACTTTTAGCATTTCATCTAGATCGAAATTATATTTCTATAGAAATTATATTCTTATATTTCAAGCAGGCGTAGCCGCGTCCGGGTCCGCTAGTATATCTATAATATGTAGTTTAGTAAGTCTTATGTACTTTTAAATTTTAAGAAATGTTCCTCCAAATATCTGTACCTGAGATAAGCCTGTTTCCAATTCAACCCAAGCGTATAAATACTTTAATAACTTTTAGCTAAAATCATGTTGTATATAGATGCTTCAAAAAGATTTACTTATATAAAAACTAAAAATTTTTTCAAATATGTGTACTTTTTCTTGTATATATGGCCTGTGCTAGTAGCTTTATTATGTAAATAATAATGCAATTTTCTTTAAAATTTAAAATACTGAAAAAGAAGTAAAGAAACATGTTTTTACAAGAAAAAGATTTTTCACTATTTCATATATCACGCTGTAAGGGGTTAACAAGATTATATGAATATTATAACTCTTACCACGCTAAGTGAAACTTTATGTAAAGATGAAGATAAAACACAGTTAATCATTTTAAAAGAAACCACTACAATATTATTATGAAGCACCTGTTCATACCATATAATATCTAGATTTATACTATTCCTAAGCAAAAAGAAATATAAAAATCCTTTACTTCTTTATATTAAATTATAAATTCATACTCCATTATTACTTTTTGTAAATAAATATTTTTCCCACCTGTTACCAGAAAATAAGAAAAAGACCTGGACTAAAAGTCTTTTATCTCATAAGGTGTTTCGCTCAAATAAAATAAGATTTTATACAAGATTAGGTAAATGTATGATGAGAAACGGAATACTGCTTATTTCTGAGAGGCACTATCTTTATAGTATGAGATCATCTTTGTAATATAAAATAAAATAAAGGATAATATACTTGGAATTTATGTAAACTGTAAACTTCGTCTTGTTATTCTTACTGTTATATAAATAAAAGAAGCTTCGTGCCTCTATTTACGTTGTGTTACTTTTTCATATTGATTTATAAATATAGTGTAATTTTTATTTCTTTAGCTCTTAACTACAACTTTTTTATTTTCATATTATTTTCTAAATATATGTACTATATAGATTTTAGGTCAGTGGCGCAGGAGTACAAGCGACTGTAAACGTAACGTGGGTTCTTGATTCGATTCTGGCTCGCGGAAACGAGATAATTATTTTCATTTCCTCATTCATTCACCACTCAACACGCAATGCCTCCAGAATTCGGCGTAATGTGGGGAAAAGAAGTATCTTAACGATATTAACGGAAAATAAAATTATAAATCAATTTAACAATTGATTAACGAAAATTTAAAATAAAATAATTTTATATATTTTATTATTATGTATTAGATAAATAATAAGAATATTTTGTACCAGAAATATACCATATAGCAGTTTGGAGGTATTAAAAAATAAACACATAGCAAAATTAAGTAAACAGCAAGTAGCAGTAATTTTTAGATATTTAGTTTATTTCATTTTAATACAAAATATGATAATATACTGATTTATTATGAAGAATACCGTGATGTCAACCGTTATTTCAACAGTCGTTGTGCCTAATAAGACGGGAAAAGTTTCTTTATAGCGCATTCTGTTAAATTTAACGTCTCTTAGGCGGCTTATTTGCAAAGTTCCATACAAACATCTCCGTGGAAAGGTAAACAAGTTTAGTTTAGTTCTCATTTTGACACTCTAAGGAGACGAACGTACAAACTTCTCGCGTCGTCTAATTAAGAAATAACTTTGGTCTATTCATTTTAATTTCATTCGAAGCATAAACAGAGATGAAGTTTGGTTACCCATCCTATTATCTTCGTAGATTTATTGTTGCATCTGTATATTTAAAGTTATAATAGGCTATAGCGATGAGACCGTCAACCAGGAAGGGTGTGACTAACGCGACGGTTGTGGGTTCGATCCCCACTCGAGGAAGTGAAATATTTATTTACGTTTATATTTCCATTTCTTCGCTCTGGTTGGCATTGACGTCTCCAGATTTCGGCAGAAAGTGGGGAACGGAGTGTCTTAACACTAGGTTTCCTCTGCCTACCCTGCTGTGTGCGGGATACAGCGTGAAGCTGATTTTTTATTATTATTATTAATAGGCTATATTGTAGGGTTGTTCTAGAGTGGAATTGCAAAACTGGATGCCGCGAGTAACCCAGTTGTAAATCTATCGGTACAGATCTGGCGATAATAGCGATTACTATTCATCATTTATTACTGTAATCTACAGCGCAATTGAAATGATATAATATCGGAATTTATTGTTACCGTATTGAGTCCAAACCAAGTTATCTTTTATTTGCTTAAAATTAAATTATAAAATGTAAATATTTGGTTTAGTATATTTTAAAATACTTTTACTTTCATTTCAGTTTGTAAATGTATAATTCCGATAATTAACTCAAATGCTCTTTAAAAGAACATTTAGAAACGATATCTAAATACTTATATTAGTCTAATATAAAAAATGAATAGTTTAAAGAATGTATAGAAAGAGTAGTCTAGTATGAGAACAAAAGATAGTTAGATTTGAAGCCTGTAATATTGTATGCTACGTCCAAACACTCAATCCAAAAATATTAATAACGACCGAATGATATTTTATACAGGTTCCAATGCCGTTTAGAAACTATTTTCCCGATTATAGCGAATTTTCCGGAAGATTTATTATGAATTACATTTTGTTCAGTACAAAAATTCAATATTTTTTTGTCAAGTCAACCAGAAATCAATTTTGAGGGGCTTACATTGCTTATGCTGACTAACCCCAAAATAATATAATAAATAATAAATATTTTTCATCAAAGGTTACAAAACCAATTTGATGGACATATGTTTGTTCTTTTAGTAAAAGATTATAAAAGATCATTAGCGAGAACATGGCTACAAAAAAATCTTTGTTTTATGATAATTATTATTAATTCGGATTGTAAATCTTAATTACAATAACGTAAAAAGAACTCAAATAATAATATCTACATAAAACATATGTATAAAACATAACATATGTATAAATAAAACTAAAAACATTATATTTCTTTGAATGTATAAACTAAAGCACTAAAACAAAAAAAAGGTGAAAATGGAAAAAAGTTCGTACCTATATAGCAACACCTTTGTAACGTCTAACCAAAATCCTTGATAGCTTTTAGCATGATTTGTCGAAAAAAAAAAGGTAAAATCAAAGAATTCTCGTACACAATCCCGGAAATTTCCATATCTAAATGGAAAACCGACCCCGCACAATCAATTTATCCCACAATATCCTGGGGCGGTTTATACCACCTGTACAATAAATATTTATACTTCTTTCCTCGATTTGTATCATTCAGCTTATACTTAGTGAGTAGAACAGTTCGAAACAAAAATAATTATTACGAGTGGAATAGAAAGGAAGATTATTGTATGTACCTAAACAATTTTCTATAAGGTTCTTTATCTTAGGTTTTGTAAGAAGGTTCAGGTTAAGTTTTTTTTTTTATTTATCTAAAATTTTCTTTATCTTTTAATATTAGGATAAGCAATAAAAATTTGTATGATTATAACGATTGAAGCGAATAGATTTCTTGATATATGGCGTTTCGAATTATTATAACGACTATGTCAATATCGATTTGACGTATCAATATCAAAATGGTAAGTCAACGGGAACTACAGCTTATAAAATTTGACAAACTTAGGTTTGCGTGTTTTGTAAAGTTTTTTTTTGTAATTTAAATTTGAATTCCAGGTCGTGGGTTTGATTTCCACACGGATAATTGAAATATTTAATATTTTCATTTTAACACTTTGGTAACGAGACAAGCGCGGCGTTAAGATCCACCACATAACAGGCAATCCAGAATTCAGAGGAAGGTGGGGACTTAATACTAGGTTCCCAGGTTCCCTCTGCCTACCCTACTATGAGATACAGCTTGAAGCTAAAAAATACTAACAAACTGCTGAATGCTTAATTTTACACCTAAAATTACACAGAATATAATGTAGAAAATCCAAAAATATTTAAATATCAGTATTTCACCTTAAAAGCTATTCAATTCGGTGAAGCGACTACAGTCGCTATGTATCAAGTGTGACCCAGTGCTTCATTTCTAGCCATTAAGAGGACACTCCATTTAATATGACTAAGCAATTGGCTCTAGCTTTTAGTTCTGTTGCCAGGTAAGAAATATAAACCTAATGTGAATAGTTCATTGGGACCAGTATGAATATTTCCTTTTATGTATGGTTCAAGTGCAATTGAGGGTTGTGTGGGTTCGATTCTTATATAGAGAAATAAAATGTTTTAATTTTCTCGTTATGGTAAGACAAAGCGTGGCGTTAAGTTTCGCCACTCAACATACCATTGTATGAGACATTTCTCGAAAATTATACAGAAATCGAGAAATGAACTAATTTAACACTAGGTTTCCTTTGCCAGTAGACAAAAAAAACATATATCTCTCGCTCTTATAATCATGATCTTGGCACTATTATGTCTCAATCCACCCAGCAAGCCCTAAAACACCCAAACTAAAAAAAAACAAAAACGAAAAATTGTAATACTTAATGCAAAATGAAACATACAAATAAAAATGTTTCCTCTACATACACCATGCATAAGGCAGCGAAATGTCAACTTTGATTCAATTTCGAGGTTCCTAAATATTTAAATTTGCTAGAACTACGCGACGGTCGTACATCAAGGCTGGCCTAGTATTTCATTTATGCCATTAAGACGACACTGAAACTCTATTTTATCATGAAAAACTTCGATATCTGCAGCAACGTGACATCAGATGTGAATTTATAACTCGTTTCACGCAGAACTATTGTGTGGTGTGTTGTAAATTGGAGTGGCAATCAGCAAAGTTATAGCCCTATTCATCGTCATCTGAACATCCGAATTACCAGTTCTATATTTTGTGTAATATGTTTTCTTTTTGTTTTGCAGCTTTATTTTCCATGTATATTGATGGGACAGAGTGTTTTGACACTAGGTTCTCTCTGATTACTCTGCTATGTGCGGGATATAATATATTCCTAAAGGTGCTTTTCTTTTGGTCGAGCAAGTCGATATTTACTTATTAGTAAGTTCCTACTGAATATTTTAGATATTTACAATTGAAATTTACAATTTTCAACTTTTATACGCTTCTTAATCAAAATTTTTACCATCCTGGTGTCTTTGTGCAATATTTGGCTTCAGAATATTTATTTTTTTTTGTCTTACAACACGTTACGTTTTCCCGACAAATAATCTTAAAAGATTTAGGAAATATGGAAGGCGACGTATTCGCAAGTTTCAAATTGCCTACTCTGTGAAATTTGAAAGATAAGTCGATTTGAAGAATATATAACATATAGGTCTATTAATTTCAATGATTATTAACTAAACTAATACATTAAGTTAAACATTCTTAAATTCAATTATTCTTTTACGTATTCTTTAAGTTTCAGGTCCGTAACCTGTTCCCAGTCAATTTAACATCACATATTTATTACTTTACGGAGCACATAAAGCGTATTCTAGTTTAGCGCTGGTAGAAAATGTTACTTAAGCGGAGTGTAATAAAAACTCCCTTCTAAAGAACTTATGCGTGAAGCTCAAGTATAAAAGATTTATTACTCGGTATAAATATATACATACATTCGAGTGTTAGTAATAATATATCCAATGATTTATGTGTAAATTAAAAAGAAATGTGAGGCAAATGTGAAGTATTTCAGTAAGTCAGCCTTTTTTTCTATGAGACTAAATTGAAATTCAAAGTTAATTCATTAGTTTGAAGATCGAGTCTCTCTATCTAAATTATTAATATATTGCTTTCAGCTAATCTAGAGTCAAGTCATTCCGTTCTCCACTTCTCAAACGGACAGTTTAGATATTTGATACACTTCATCCTACCAGAGCAGGGAAATGAAAATAATTATTCTCATTGCGTTTACAATCAGACGTTATTTCACTGGGACATGATATCCTCCATTTTTGTTAATATTTAAAATATAAGTAATAAAATTATTAAAATACCTCAATATTATCAAACGAATGAGATAAAATAAGTGCTAATTCCAATTAATATTCGTTAGGACATAATAAAATTGCCGAATTGCGGGAAATAAACAACGTTATTTACTTAAAATAAAATGGAGTACAATGGCATGAAACCTATAATCGTATTTTATATGATCAATGTTCTTATATTATTAATCATTTTAATGACAAAGAAATAATTGATATATGTATATACGTATACATTTTACTTACTTCTTTACTACATAAAGTAGGGAAATAAAGTGCCTTAATGGGAACGGAGTATTTTAAGACTAAGTTCACAGGTTCCTTCTACCTACCCTGCGGGATACAGCAGGAAGCTACAAGAAAATATAAACACTTATTTTGTTATTATTAGATGTACATAGAATAAGTTTTCTATTATATTTTTTTAAATTCAAAGTGGTAGGGAACAATAATTTAGAGACACCCACAAAGGTCACAAATAGCAGGGTAAGTAGATGGCGCCTAATATTAAGACACTCCACTCCCCACTTTCCGCCGAATTCTAGATGATATTACGTACTAAATAGCGAAACTCAACGCCGCGGTTTGCCTCTACACCTAAGCAAAATGAATAAAGGTACAATAATTTAATATTACATACACTAATAAGAGATTTCTATAGTGCAAGAGTTGCCATTAATAATATCGATAGAAATTTCATTTTGTGTGCAAGTGCCACATCGGTGCTACAGTCCCTGTGCGGTAATACCGCTGTGCTTCAATTCGTTATCGAAACCGACGCGAGACGTGGATTTGTCGACGTTTTAGAAGTACGTAGGAAATGCTAAATCGTCAATACGTCTGTCTGTACCGAGAATGTTTAAATTTATATTAATGTTTGAAATATAGATATTTTAGTGTTAGAATTATTTGATGTATGTAGTGAGGTTATCTGTGAATGGAATGGGATATTTAATATTTTCGGTTTCGGTTTCTGGTGATGAGGTAAAACGCGGAGTTTAGTTCCGCCACTAAACACGCAATGATTCTAGAATTCAGCGAATAGTTGGGGAATTTAGAAATAGGCAAGCTACGCCTCAATAATTACTTTTTATAAATAGATTTAAATATTAGTTAACGATCTATGTTTATTTATATTTTAATTTCGTAGATGAATAATTAAAACATCTTAAAAATTAAAAAAAATATATATTAACAATATTAAATTGTGCTTAAACTACGCTATATAACCATATTATTAAACATCTAAACTAAACGTGTATCCAAAATTTCAGCTCAATCGGTTGAAGATATCTACTTCAAAATTGAGCTCAAAGATTTCACCCGAACCCACGTACATACATTGCAAGTTAAATAAAAGCTTTTAAAAAGATACTTGCAATAGATGAAACCACGAACACAAACTAGTTTTATAGCCGTAACTGTTATTAATATTCATTTAATAAATATCCGAGACCGCACAAAACATCATTCACCTCGAAAAATCGTTTTAATTTTCACGAAACAAAGGTTCCTTGAGAGACAATAAGCAAAAAATCCCGCCAGTTTTTGTAATGGCCAAGATATAAAGATTAATTTTCTGCGTCACCGTGAGATAAAAACGTTTTTACGATGTTAATAAATTCTCCTTTATAAAAAAATGATTTTTCAGATTTTAGATAATCGTCTCGTAATATGTCATTGAAAGTAGATTTTTGATCTTATTATTTATTTGTTTTCATGCTGTATCCCGCACTTAGTAATATAGACAGAGGGAAAGTAATATCGAGACACTTCGATAACCATTTTCATTTCCTTTTTGAGACATTACGTGTTGATTGGCGGAACTCAACGTTCTGTTTTGTCTTGTTTCTAGACCTACAAAATTGAGATAATTCATTCTCTCAAAGAAGAATCGAACCCACAACTATAGTGTTTACAATCACACGCGCTACAACTACAATAACTTAAAAGATTTTTTAGGAAATGCTAAGAAGTAAATTTATATAGAAATACTAGTATAACGTTATCTAAAACATATTCTAATTAATTAAATATTACCTACTAGAGATTGCTCGTACCTACTCCCAGAGCGAAGGTACCTTATCTGACTCTCTTTATGTAAGTGGCGCCGCTGCAGACTCGGACCATTGCCAATACACTATTTGTTATTCTTGCAGCACGTATTTACTCAAATATAATGTACAAGAAACTTAAAAATAAAATTTAGCTACGGTGTATTTAATTTTAAGAACTGTACTTCGCTTTGATATATATTTTTGTATTTATTTACAGGAAATACGAGGATTTTTTTTATTTACTAAAAAGCAGTTCGGAGATTCAAGTATGTCTAATATGGCAATTAAGTTCTTTTTCAGCTTCACTCTATATCCCGCATGTAATAGGGTAAGCAGATGAAGACTAGTATTAAGAAATTCCGCCATCCACTTTCCACCGAATTCTAGAGGCATTGTTGAGTGGTGGAACTTTCATCGTGACTCCAGAGCGAAGAAATAAAAATATTTAATATTTCATTCCCTAGAGTGGGAATCGAATTCACAGTCTGTCGCGGTTACAATCACAGTAAGGTGATTAAATTTCTATATAGAAATAAAAAAAAACACAATTAAAAAACAATACAGACATTTTGGTATGTCTTCCCCTACCCTTAAGTAAAGGGCTCCAAGTCCCCCCTTTTAATACAAAGAAAATTTTCACGCGGCAGCTCCTTCCTTAACACTTAAGAAACTATACTTATCCATAGGTATTAGCAGAGAATCCATTCGTAGCTTATTATAAACTTATTCCTCAACTCCGTACACATTACAATGACATAAGAGGTGCTCCAAAGCGAGTTCCGTTTTACGTAACTATTGTAAACTTCACATTTCTATGCGAATTTTACAGGATGGTTGGAAAGTTTTGTCATTTGTGAAACTGTTAAAGTACTTACGTTCCCCTTTTAGGTAGTATCTATGTATAATACACCCTGGCTATTATTCATTTCATTTCATACTTCATATATGTAGACATAGGATTCACAGTGCTCTGCCTGAGGAAATCGAACCCTCAACTATCACGCTGAGCCACAGAGGCCTCGAATTGTATGGATTTCTCCTTTTTTCGTATTCTTAAAGTAAATATTTCCAATATTACTGTATTATTTTACATTTAATATTTAAACTAAAACTTAAATTGAAATAATAATTTCTATAAAACTCAAACACAGTTATAATTCTACCAAAAACAAAAAAATAAAACAAAAATGGCGTGCCAAAGAACATTTTATAAGTCGATATCAAGACTGGCATAACAGTCGATTCCGGAAGTTTAGCAACTCAGCCGGCATATATCTCTCAATTTCAGAAGTGAAGTGAAGTGCTAAGTATCCTAAACTTTAAGCCTGTTTCCGTAGATAATCACTGCCAATGCTTTAAAGGAATTTATTCTGCCATTTTGTTTGATTGATATTAATTTTGTTTCTTTAATAATTATTATTACACAATTATATTTAATACATATTATATTATTGATCTTTTTAAATATTAATATTAAAAATGGATTTCTTTTATACACCAAATATTACTTCCAATTCATAGTTTTGTGAGACGTAATACAAAACATTTCTTTTATTTTTTACTGCGATAATACGACGATGAGGCAAATTTATTTAATTTTAATTATTTTTAAACATTACTAAGTTATCAGAGGGGATCTTAATAATTGGTGATATTATATCATATTTTACATACATAAATTAATTTTTAACAAAAAGAAAAACTGACTTCTAACAACGAACTAAAAAGTGAAAAATAATTTTACAAAGATTTTATAATTTTGAAGCCGGTGCCAAGTAAAACAAACAGGCGTAGTAATTAGATATTGTAGTAAGGTTATTGTAGCAGTAGTTTGACACCGACTTCAAAATTATAAAATCTTTGTAAAATTATTTTTCACTTTTTAGTTCGTTGTTAGAAGTCGGTTTTTCTTTTTGTTAAAAATTAATTTATTTTATGATTTTAAGTGATGGGTAGATCTTAAAATGATGCTTCTTGAACGAGTGGTGATGGTGGTGGTAGTGATTCTCAACGAGTGGTTGTGGTTGTCCTATGTAAAACTTCATTTAATTAGGCATTATTTTTGTGCAAAGTTACATTTTGAACATACATAAAAAGTATTCGGGCGAATTGGGAATCTCCCTTCTTTGAAGTTGGTTGAAAATGAGAACATCCTCTTTTTTGAGGTTGGTTGAAAAGAAATGCAACCATCAGGAATCTCACTTCTGACATCAATTTAAAAAGTTTTTGCTTGTAACTATTACAGTATAATCAATTTTTTACCAAAAAAAACAAACTTTCTAAATTTTTACCGGATCCCATAATTGGAACCTAACCAAACTTTCACCAAATTATCCTTTAAGTGTATCCTTTCAAATAAAAAAAGAATCATCAAAATCGGTTGGCGCGACATTGAGTTATTCGTCTACTTGTCGCGCACATACCTAATGCAAATTTAAGACTTATGTGATTTTCTCATGGATATGGATCTCCCATTGTCAGACATGGACCAAAAAAAATGAGACCATTCGGGAAGCTATACCTTTCAAATAAAAAAAAATTTATCAAAATCGGTTTACCCAGTTAAAAGTTATGAGGTAACAAACATAAAAAATAATAATAATAAAAAAAAAATACAGTCGAATTGATAACCTCCTTTTCTTACAGAAGTCGGTTAAAAAGCAGTTAAAAATGAATCGAAATAAAACCTTTTTACAAACTCTCGGTCCTAGATTTTAAGTTGCGATTCATTGGTAGTCGACGCGCACAAAAGTGATGTGTACATTGATATATTGACAACTGTTTTGGATGCTACGTGAAAGCTCTTGCTTATTGATGACCTGTAATTTATTAGTTGCGCGCACTCGCTCGCCCAGATGAGAAATGCGAATAAACTTGATACATAAATACTGTATTTCAGATATTTGAAACGAGTTTTAGAGTGATATTAGTACAAAAAATCATATTCCGTATATAGTAGCAGATGGAACCTGGTGTTAAGACACTCCATTCCTCATTTTTAGCCAAATACTGGAGGCTTTGCGTGTTGAGTTGCGGAAATAAACGATGCATTTTACCTCGACACCGGAACGAAGAATCGAACCCACAGTCTGTCGTGTTTACAGTCACATGCTTGTGGACTTGCGCCACGAAATGCCTCATGTGCCCGATATGTATCTATATAAATTTCGATCCTAGTTCAACTTTAAATATATCTCTATATTCGACTTCGCTAACTGTATAGTTCACAACTTTAAAGTATTTATAGTTTTCTTTCTATTCATAGTTCACAATTTAAAGTATTTATTGTATTCTATAAATTATACTTCAAGTATATTTCTGTTTTAGATAATAATCACACGTTATTAATAATAATACAAGAGACTAAAATTTGAACGAAAATAGAGATATTCAGTACTTCTAGTAATATTATTTACAAAATAGCTTTTCATTTATGTTTACTAACACTGAATACCAGAACCATACACGCTTATGTCAATTACTAACATTTGTATGTAAAGTTTATTAGCATTGCGAAGTTTCAATTGGCTTTGAATCAATTTCTAATAGATTAGTGGAATGAATATTGTAAATTTAGTGGGATATTCTGACTGTTCTAATACCTATATTATATAGTAATTGTTATCTCAAATTATAATTAACTTCAAGTAAATAAATAATTAATATAATATAATAAATGCATTCTTATGAAATCCTTTAGACTGCTGTATTAAATCAGCTATCGTGATATTTTGTGGTTTATAACAAAAATGTCTGTCTTATTCCTAAAATTTATTGGTAAGGTTAAGATTTCAAACGCGATATGTAGACTTCTTCCAACTGATTCCATTCATGTTGTGCCGTAATATAACAATAAGCGGGCGAAGCTTTTTTCTGTATTTAAAAATATATTAAGTTTATGCTATTGTTTATTCTATATCTTTTTTTTAGCTTTACGTTGTATCCCATACACAGCAAGGAAGACAGATGGAAATTCCCCCTGCCTACCTAATGTTAAGACATCTCATTCTCATTAAGACACAACCATTTCTTACTTTCCACCAGCGTGCGTTGCTGAACTCAATGCAGCAGTTTGCCTCATGACCAGAGAAGAAATGAAAATAATAAATATTGAATTCCCCCGAATGAGAATCTAACTTTTACAGTCTAGCGTTTACAGTCTGAACATCTCTATGTCTTTATAGAAACGATTCTTAACAGAACATTGTATTGAATTACTAAAAGCTCATCTAAATCAGTTAACAAAAACAGTAAACAGAAAACAGAACAAAACAATAAACAATAATCGCCACTCCATCTGAGTAAGCAAACATTTAACAAAGTAGCTATCTCCTAACTATTTACCACCATACAATGTGTTCAGAAAAGAAATATGATGCAATTTCGGTAATGCTTAGTTGTCGAGCCACGAGGGAATGAAAAATTCAAAGGGCCGGCGCACATTACAGCACCACATTGCTAAGAGTATTTTGTTCCAGAAATATTTTTTGTACGGAGTAACTAATGGTGCCGCTTGTACCCTGTGTTTAAATTCCAATGACATATGTTATGGGAGTAAATACACATTTCTTTTTGTGGAAAATATTAAATAGGAATGTAGGTTTGAGTTGTGAATTCAAATACCACGTATATTATTATTTTTATCGTGCTTATGTCCATAAGCACGATATGGTGGGTATAGTCAAAATCAAAATTTAATTTTACCATTTCATTAGCAGAAATATAATACTCGTAGACAGATTAATATTTGGCAGAAAAATAAATAAAAAGGAAACGAATAAAAATAGAAAAATATAATTCATCAATTGAAATAACCCCATTATATATTTATTAGAAACGCATTTACTAAACGCCCGAAGCACTAAAAGTGCGAGGTAGATGGTTTGTAATATACGATGTTCATAAATCGAAGTTATCTTCATAAATATCTGTTGACCCCCAACGGATCTTAAATCGATTCTACGTGATCTCAGCATCAAATGATATCAAAATACACAAAAGTATATCCCATATTTCATGAAGCTTATTGTTTTTAGTGTCACAGGCCCCTCATGATGGAAGAGGAGTGTCCGAGGGTTCAAATCTCAGATGGAAAATAATCTTTCGAAATAGAAAATTGTTTCTCTTTGCAGGATATGGCGAAAATGTTGAAGTGAAAATCATAGTGTATATTTTATCTATCGTGCTGTAGTGGAATAATGTTGAATGTTAACTTGAGAGTATTGAGTTCGATAACCACTCGCGGAAATAAACTTCACCACTCTAGAAGGCAGAAAACGTTAAAAAAAATATACTCGTGGTTGCGTGTGGAGTTTAGTCGCCAATTTTCTAAGCAATTACCTGCCATAAATGTAAATAAGCTCATAAGGGCATACGGAAAGTAAAAAACAAGAAATAATTTTAATTTAAATTGAAATGAATCTATCGGACAGAGAAATGTTTTCGAGGAAAACGTTTTCAATTATCGAGAAATTACTGGATGTGTTGCGCCACTCAACACGTAATGTCACGAATTCAACCAGAAATCGAATAACAGAGTATCATACGAAATGTCAAACTGAAAAAAAAAACCGGTCAAATGCGAGTTGGACTCGTATACCGAGGGATCCGTACCAATTTTAGGATTGTATGCCTACGGGAAGTACATTAGAGTTACAAACTTAAATTTGTGGATACATACATTTATTTTATAGGATTTCGTATTTCTGTTTTGAGGTACGGAACCCTAAATAGCTCATATAAAGTAAATTACTTATCTACAAACATGGACAATATTATAACTGTATTTATATTAAGTCACTGAACGGAAAGCAATTCAATTCCAAGGAAAATATTCAAGACCAGTATCGTTTAAAAATAAATATTCTCTCTACAGTGTTCTCACGTATAAAAAGTCCGATTGGATATACTAGTTCCATTTACTTTTACGTTTTTTGCAACGCTTCATAAATTGCGAAAGTGTTGGAGTTAGATAAATAAAAAAAAACACTTGCCTTTGACACACCAACCGATCCAAGTCGTATAAATTACGAGTAGTAATGTTAGATCCACTTTGAATTTTACGTTGATTATTTAGTTAAAATTAAATCATTTTTGGACCCTCCAAATCTTCATAATTTTGAATGTTTTAGAGTGTGTATGTTTTATATACATTTTTCGGGAAACATGATATCTCGATATGGGTGTTGATTTGAGATAAAATTTTCATTTAATTTAACGTAGCAAATCGTGCAAAAGACCCGTTCTAACAGTGTTTCCCATATATAAAATTCGCGTAAAGTGCCTACCTCTACCTCTACCTCTACCTCTACCCGACCTTCGTGATGGAAGCTATGTGACGAGAATCGGAAATAGGATCGGAATGTTTTGTGGTTATTTCGATTGGACCCTCAAATGGGTACTCTTGAAATTTCAAACCATACCGACTCGCACAACATACAGCTACTTGAAAGGAAAAAGGTTTCTGTTAAGAAGTAAAAGGATGAGTGGATTTCAGCCAACTTTTGCTTAAGTTCAGAAGTAATGCTCGACACAATTTGAAGATTTTATTCACTTTATTCACAAGCTACCCAAAATATTAGGAAAATTGGAATCGTTATTAGCATAGAAAAATTTATATATATACCTATTACAAACACCATTTTGCAATAAATCTTGATGAACAAACACGCAAACTATTTCGATTTAACTGTAATATATTATTGTCTTCAATTCCACTTGTCCGGAACCTTTGATTTAGTTGGTATAATGCCACAGAGTCCGGGCTGTAACCCAACAAATACCTACAAATATAAGTACAATGGAGTGTTGTTGACACAGCGACGGTCGGGTATTATTGATGAGAATAATTTATCGCAATGGACGATCCGTGCTCTAAGGGGAGCGGGAATGGAATCACGACAAGAACACCCCCAAATTTATGACCTTTTCCCCGTAATCTTGGATGCTTGCTAATTTTTTCGAAGCAGCAGCAAGAAAATATATAGATATAGAACCTAGGTACAGTATTTTATAGATATTATAAGAATATTTTTTCATATTCTCTTCTCCCATTGCTCTAGTTTAAGTCCTTGATAGTATAATGCACTTATGTATCAAATAACAGCTGTGCCTTTTTAATATTTCATCGTAATATTCTGTTCGCTACGATTTTTTTTCTTTAAGTCTTAATGTAATATTTAACAATAGAAAGCGGAGGGTTGAAATCTATGGAAAGTGGGGAAGGTAAGTGTATTAATGACAACGGAGTGTCTTAACACTTG
Organism: Heliconius numata; assembly: GCA_016802625.1. Taxonomy (NCBI): domain Eukaryota; kingdom Metazoa; phylum Arthropoda; class Insecta; order Lepidoptera; family Nymphalidae; genus Heliconius; species Heliconius numata. The sequence continues at coordinate 388 of JAEBDU010009298.1, read as the reverse complement.
GTTCTGTAAGTTAACGATAAGATATATAAAATAAACATAAAAAGATATAATATTAATATAATGAAATAAAATGTCTAAATCAATAAAAATGTAAAGAAATTACGTCAGGGTCGGCAGTCTCAAGCAATTGCTGTTCGAGACAAACCCTTGACGCGTGTCGCAACGTATCGGGAATACGAATGAAGATGAATCATTCGTGGAATTGGAAATGTTTTTTTTTATATAAAGTAATACACGTTGAACTTTATTAATATAATGATTTATTTAGTAAAATATGGTAGGTAACATAATGTTATTTTTCCAAATTTTTTTTAAAGCATATTATTTTCCGAATGAATTGCGTCTTCCTATCCTATCCTATATCTTATAAAACAAAGTCGCTTTTCGT
>JAEBDU010009297.1:0-16242 GCA_016802625.1 Heliconius numata | reverse complement strand
ATGCATTGCTACTAATTTTTGCTGACTAAAGAATATTAGAGAATAAATATTAAATTTGTACAGTCATTATGTTGCGGTGGGACATCTTCTGTCTGTAAACAGAATGATTGTCGGTTTGAATGGAAAGATTTTTTATCTCTTTGCCTGTAATACAACTCATCTATGTTCAAGCAGTTTAGTTTTTTTCTAAATAATTCGTAATAATAGAAAATGATGTTGTTTTTTTATATTAAAACAATTACAGGTTTTAAAACAGTTTATAAGACTAAAAAAGGTGGTCTAAGGTTTGCTGATCTGTTAGACAAGGTGTCCTCAGTAGATTCCGAAATGAGAATAAGATTCACCGCTGCACATCCAAAGGATTTCCCAGATGAGGTAATTATTTATAACCTTTTTTAGTAATGTACTCTTATTAATTTAATTTTCTTTTTGGTACTTTATAAAAAAATTCATCAAATAAGCTTTCCGCCGGTTTCTGGAGGCATTGTGTGTTAGTGGCGCAACGCAACGCCGCGCTCTGCCTCGTCACCAGCGAGCGAAGAAAAAATAAATTTAAATAAATATTTCATTTTCCCGAGTGGGGATTGAACCCACAACCAGTCGTGTTTACAGTCACACTTCGTGCCCCTGCACCACGACTATTAGATTATAGTATTTTTTTTAAGTATTACAAAGAAAACAGCGTTATTAGTGTGTTTATTTTTTACGTTATTGTAATACGAAAGATTGTCGGTTATAATAGGTTCCCTCTGCCTACTCCGTTATGTGCAAGTCACACCTAAAACAAAAATCAGAGTTCTTTTCTAATATTACTCACTGGTATTACAATTAGTCTTAGAGGGTTCAAACTTATGAAAAGTTGCTTCACTTAAGAACACGCACAAGTAGCTCGTAAGATAAGAGCATTCAACCAAACTCTTAAGTTTTAAAATATTACTTCAAGTTTCTATTTGAATATCATTCACAGGTATTACAATTAGTATCGGAGAGGCCCAACATATGCAAGTTGCTTCACTTACCAGCACAGAGCGGGTCCAGCACGGTGTTGGAGCGCATGCGCCGCGGACACTCCAGAGAGGCCTACTTGGAGTTGGTGCGGCGCGTGCGGCGTTTAGTTCCGGGAGGTGGGTAGTGGGACCAGATACGTGTCAGTGCCATAGAAATCATAAATTTATGTTTGTGTACTTACATAATCAACAATAAAGGCATAATCTGCATAATTTTGAATCTAGTTTTGCTGCAATCGCTTGATTCAATATATCTGTCAATTTATTAGCAGACTTTTAAAAAGGAAATTAACAACATTTTTCGTCAAGCCACTAAATGTGTTAAAACAGAATTGGCAGCGCCATGTGGGTCGCTTTGCATTTTATTTTCCGTTGGTATCTTATTATAACGTTAGTGAAGGTTTCTTAACACAGCACCTAGAAGGTACCTTCCAAAAAAATATTCATCTTTTTTATAGCATAATTAAAATCTTGGAATCTTGACATGTTTATGAAATTGTTGCAATGAAAATATTTTTCTTTTATTATTCAATATAAATAAAAGTAAGTTTCTGATAGAACCCCTACATTCCACTGACTGATACAATGTTAGAGATACAATTTATTTGTGACTATAATCATTGCTTTTTAAACCATTTTATGTTTATAATTGTTTTATGTTTATATTTATTATAGTGTTTGTTTTAGTTGGTCTTTCCACGGATATTATTTGTGGTTTTTGCGGAGAAACTGACGAAGAATTTGAAGAAACCATGTCTTTGATGGAATTAGTTGATTACAACGTGGCTTTTATATTCCCTTATAGTATGAGAGAGGTGAGTGATAGTTTAATTGCATTTGATTTTTTTACGTTACCAGAGCGAAGAAATGAAAATATTTAATTTTCTCAAGTGGGAATTGAACCAACAACCTGTCGCGTTTACAGTCACATGCTTGTGCTCATGCGCCACAAGTGGCCTTATTGATAATTGTTAATTAGTATTTTGTACCTGAACTAATTGTTTCTATATCTTAGAATATGAACTCTCAGCCTAGATTTTCAGATATAGACTGTGAATTTGAAATAAGTGTGAGTTTGAAATAAATAGGTCAGCGTCTGATTATAATTCTCACTCAGGGCAATGATTATAAATTTATTTATTTTATTTATCAGGCGATATTAGTAGAAAGGAGTGTCTTAATACTTGTTTCTTTGTTTACCCTACTTATTTAAGGCTTAGAAAAGTCGTGAAAGTGAAAATAAACTATATAATATTTCTTTACAGAAAACAACAGCACACCGTCGCTACAAAGACGACGTTCCAGAACAAATAAAAAAAGAAAGACACTCTCGTCTCATACAACTATACAGAGAAAAATGTCAACAACTGAATGATAAAGAAATGGGCAAATTACATTTAGTTCTAGTCGAGAGTGTTATTGAAAAGACAAATCAAATATTGGGCAGAAATGAATTTTATATTAAAGTTTTATTTAATGAACGGGAAATCGATTTCAATGGTGAGAAAAGACAAGTGAAGCCGGGTGATTATGTTAGTGTTAGAATTGTTAATGCTAAAAGTTCTGTTTTGCATGGAAATGCGGTTTCTTTTAGTAGTCTCAGGGAGTTTTATAAGGATTTTAGTTGGGCGGAAAGGGGTATGTTGAAAACGTTACCATAAAAAAACACCCTAGCAACGGTTCGCGCTGTTTAACATACGGTAAAATTAAGGTAATGGATATATAAGTTTACATTGAGTACAAATCGAAGCTACAAGTCGTCTCGAATCTGCTATATGTGGGGAAATCTTCACTTTAATTTGTTAATATTTTTTTACCAGGGTAGGCAGAGGGAACCATTCCCATTACAACGCTTACTGTTGACCAAAAACCTTTCGCTTTTACAGTCACACTACCTATGCCACGACTGACCTGTTATTTTTTTGTTTTTGAATCGGGATACTGTATTTAATTAAATGTTAATTATGTCTAAGCTAGTATATAACATAATAATAAATTATAAAATAAAAAATGTCTAAGATTTTCTTTTGTTGTTGTTTAACATCCTTCTTTCTTAATTTATAATTAAAACAAACATGAAAGTGTCACTTTTAAAGTGCGTTTATTAAAATCATTACAAAACATACACAAAATACAATAAATATAATTGAAAACAAATTCAAAACATTTTTTAATTTATGTTACAATGACATTTCATAATATATACTAAACAATTTACATTTTAAAAAAGTAATGTTTTATACAAAAATGTATTCAGCCTAATCCTAATTACTTATTATATTTATTAATATATTAAAACTTATTATTATTTGTGACATGGCATCTCATTTCTAATACAAGTTTGTACTTTAGTTAAAAAATTAAAAAGGATAAAGTAACAATAATATTAATCAGTAGAAAATATATTTCTAGATAGTTTTTAGATTTTTAATCTACTTAAAGTGCTCGTGCATTTTAAAAAATATATTAAAAGTCTAAAATTAAGAAATAGTTCTCAAATTAATAGTTTATTGTATTTTCAAGCGACAGTAGATTACTTAATTTCATGTCTCATTTAGATTTTACACTAAGCTCGAAGCACCCATTGGACCTATATCCTTATTAGGCAGAACACTTATTCTTTGACCCGAAATATTATCATCAACGTGTCCGGACAAGCTCGGTGAAGGTCCTTGGGAACTTCCATACACTTTCGTGCTATATCCTGAATCATTATGCGACTCCCTATCCGTTTGGCTTTGAGTCTCCCCTAAATGAGTATTTATTGCTAAAGATTGTAACCGACTATGTAAAAGATTATGGTCGGGTTGCGGAGCTGGTTTCCTTAAGACAGGGTTTCCTCTAAATGGATACATTGGCGGACGGTTATCGTAGTAACCGCCACGAAAGTGTTCATTTTGATTGGAAATTTCAACTTCAGTGTTCTGGTCGAGATGGTCGCTGTAGCAATGGGGTATTCTTTCGATTTCTCGACGGATATGATCTTGCATCATTGCACTAAATACGCCTGTCTGATGATGGAATATTGGGTTTCTGTTTCTGCCCTGAACTTGGTTTGGGACTGTGCCTTCATAATCGTACTGGTTTTTACAATATGGAGGATATCCATTGTTTTCCACTTCCCTATAAGGCATTTGGTGCGGTCGGTTCGGTATGTCGTGGAAATAAGCGTCTTTTGGTATCATGCGCACTTCGTGTGGATAGTTTTGGCTTTGCACTTGTGGTGCTGGTGACTGAGATTTGGTGGAGATTATCTCGTAATTGGGCAGTGGCAGCGTTTGAAGCAAATTTGTATTCCTCATTGGACCAGGTTGGTTTGTCTGCCTAATAGGATTGTCCTCGTCGTCGCTGCTTTCGGAATGATTTCCGTTTTCTTTAGGCGGATTTTGGAAAGTCTTTCTCGTTGGGAATGGTATAAGATTATGAATACTGAAACGTTTTGCTTTCAGTGGTTTTTCTTTCAGAATGGGTGCCGGCCTCATTGGCTGCTGTGGCATTTTTAATAATGGGTTAGGTTGAATTGGCAATGGTGGTTCTTTTTCGATAAATTTTCTTGGCAGTGGTATCCTTTGTTGTAGTTCTGGTGAAGTACAACGCTGCTGGTGCTCTACCTGAGCAACTAACTCTTGTACAGTTTTTCTTGGTTCACGTTCAATATTTTCTTCTCTATATTCGGATTGCTTTAAGAATTTGATGTAGCCATCTTGAGAAATATCTAATTTTGAAGTTCTTGTGAGACCCTCGGGCAAATCTTTTTCATTAATACGTTTCCGGATGTCATCGGCAGTTCTTTGTAACACTTGGCTTTTCCACACCGCTTCGTTTTGTTGCTCTTGTTGGTTAATGGATTTGATGTCACCTTCAGCATTGTTAGTGCTAAAGTCAGTTAGTCTGTTGCTGCTACTTGGTGAAATCATAGATTGTCGACGAGATGTCATAAATCTTTCATTGTAAGCACTATCAGATACGGGTGATTGAGAAACTGACACTTTATTTGCTTTTACGTGGATTTCGGCGGTGACGTTATGTGAGGAATCTTGACTACTCGCGTAAGATGTAAGATTGTGAGGTGATCTCGAACATCTACTAGGTCCTGCATCTAATTGATCATTACTTTTAGAATTTTTCATCATATGTTTTCTTCTTGGACTTGGTGGTGTTCTAGCGTTCAATCCTTCAGAACTCTTCGATGTTGATTTGTAGTCGAGGTCTTTGGCAATATTTTCACATTGTTCCACATTGTCGTTTAAACCCTTGATAATTCTATTTACATCATTCCAGTCCTCGTTTTTGGCATCTAACAGTTCTAAGCTTCTGGTTCTTTTTATTGGTGGGATATCTAACGAGCCTTTGGGACTAAAATCCAATTTCTTAACTCTTTCCGAAGCTCGGTACATGATACCTCGTGTTAACCACTGCTCTAAGTGCTGATGTCTCTCTTTACACAACGCTCTTTCAGCAGCCACAAACCTTGTCAATTCCGATATTTGTCCTTGAGTCTTCATTTCTAAATCAGTTACTTTCTGATCTATTCTCTCATGTGCTTTATCTATATGGCGTTTTAAGTCTTTTTTATCTTCATTTAACTTTTCTTCCATGTGTTTAAAGAATGGTGCACAGTAGCAAGTATAACCGGCACCAATTGGACCCTTTTTAATATTTCCCGCTAAATCCAAATAGTATTGTTCGCCTTTCTTCAAAGGTTCGGTGGGTAGCGAGCTCAGCTTGGGCTTGGGGAAATATTTAGGATCTGGATAATAGTGACATCCGTAAGGCGACCACTGTACTTGTGCAGGATTTTCAAAATGCACACTCCTCTTTTTCTTATCTTTGCTCTTATCTCTTTTTTTAGCGTCATCCGGTTCATCAACGGCGCGTTCTCTGCTTTTATCTCTATGCCTATCTTTCTTTTTCGCTTGTTTTGCTACTGGGGTGTTTAGAATATTGATGATTTCTTCTAGACCTTTCCTAGTAGCTATATCCCTTGCAGTTTCTCCTTGGTGGTTCCGTAGTGACTTATCGCAGCCTGCCTCTAGTAAAATGCGTGTTAGTTTTCTTCTTCCCATGGCTGCAGCAATATGTAAAGCTGTATCACCATTCTTATTCTGTTCGGAAACCCGACACTGTGCGGAGATGAGTATTCGTGTGACGCCGGCGTGGCCGTAGCGTGCTGCAGTATGAAGGGACGTGTCGCCATACTGAAATTTTACAATAATATTTTAGAATGTGTATAATTATATTTCATGATAATAATATGAAATCATATGAAAAAAAAATCAAGTTGGAACATCCGTACTTCTTATCTTTTTTCCACTTTACATCCTACTAAAATTATACATAAATTTTTCATTCACTCACATTATTCTGCAAATCCGGGCAAGCACCAGCTAGTAAAATCTCTCTCGCAGACTGGTTATGGCCGTTCTGCGTGGCAAGATGTAGGGGCGCGAAGCCGGCGGCGTTGCGGGTGCGGGTGTCCGCGGCGCGCGCGAGGAGTGCCACGCAGCGGGAGTAGCCCTTCCATGCTGCTTCGTGAGCTGCTGTGTTGCCATGCTGAAATTAGTAAAATTATTTCTATTTACGATTAAGTTACATTTATAAACTTGAGAGATCGTCGTTGCACAGTAGTGGGCTCGATGCCCATTCGATGGAATCATTTATTTTGATTTCCTTGACCTGATAAGTATAAAAAGCGCAGTGTTGATTTATACTACTACCGCTACTCAACACGTAATGTCTATGAGAATTAGAGCGGTGCGCGAGAAATGGAGTTCTTAACACTAAGTTCCCTCTCACTCACCCTACTCTGCTATATGCGGGATACTGCGTGAAACTAAAAATAATAATAATATATACCACATGGTCCTGCCTGTTAGGATCAGCTCCATGTTCTAGCAACACTCGCACCACATCCACGTGTCCGTCCGCCGCCGCTCGTTGCAACGCGCTGCAGCCATTCTGTAAAATATATTTTTCTATATAATGTATGAATTGACGGAATTGAATGTTTGGAAATTAAATATTTAATATTCCGGGTTCCCTCTGTCTACCCTACTCTGTGCTTAAAAAAAATGTTAAAGTAGATTTTAAATATAGATTTAAACCCTTAATGCATTAATAAATACTATTTTATACCTTACCCAGTAACGACACCTGCCGACTGTCGTAATTATCACATTGCTGAGTGAACGTTACGAAATGTCGTGTAAACGTTATCGTGAGGCAAAAACAGGGTAACATAAATAGATCATTTAATGGATTCGAACCTTGTACTATTGGTTGGTACGTGTGAAATTATTATTTTTATACCAGTGTATATATAAAGATTTAAATGTGCCTAAAGTAGAAATATTTTATTGCACATATAGATATTTATACATTGAAAAAGCAAAAAGAGTCTATATAGGTTCTAAATATATACCTACTTTAAAAAAGTTTAAATTATTCTACATTTATTATTAAAAATCAAAGTCACGACATAGAAAATCAATATTTTCACTTTAGAATTATGTTTTTTTTTTATTTTCACGCTGTATCCCGCAGATAGCAGGTTAGGGCAGGCAGATGGAACCGAGAAACCTACACTCCGTTCCTATTAAAACATTTCAGTTTCCAATTTTCCGCCAAATTTTGGAAGTATTGCGTGTTGAGTGGCGGTACTCAACGCCGCTCTTCGTCTACCAGAACGGGGAATCGTTCCCCTGAGTGGGAATCGAACCCACAACTATGACTTTACAGTTACACGCAAAAAGATGTTTAATAACTTTATTCAATATAGTTTCAGAGGTAGGCAAAAGGAACACAATGTTAAAACATTCCGTTTCCCACTTTCAACCAAATTCTAGAGGCATTGCGTATAAAATATTTCATCTTCGAGTGGGAATGGAACCCATAACCTGCGTTTACAGTCACATGCTCGTGCCCCTGCTGCATGGCTGGCCTCGTTTATATAGATAACGCACCTTTTCAAGTAACTTATCATTTATCTATACGCATACAGTCATTATTATTATATCGTTACAATCTCATGTGTGATTTGTGCGTGGAATCATTTTGCACTTAGCTAACTACGCTTTGATGACTATGAAAGCTTATAGGAGGGAACCTTCCGCAATTTTCCTTTTTAGTAGTAAAACTACTTATGGCTAAGTCGTTAGGATTACTTTAAATATCTGTATTTTGTACGTTTTAAGTGATATTTTTAGTGAATTAAAGAAATTGGGGGCTTCCGAAGCGTCTGATATTACGTCACGATTGTGGGTTCGATTCTCACCGAGGGCAACGATTATATTTAATTTTTTTCATTTCCCCGCTCTGCCGAAGTGCAGCGTTGAACTCTACCACTCAACAAGTGATGTGACGAAAGTTCAGCGGAAAATGCACTGAATTTTAATATTACCTTCCTTGTTCCTTCCTGTTAAAATACTCGGTTCTCTATACTTTATTTACTCTACTTTGGGTGAAAAAGTCTTAAGGTGATTTTTTAAAATATATTTGAAAACGTCTAAAAATTAACATCAGTCATATGGTTAGGGTATGCAGAGGGAATCTGGGAGCCTAATATTAAGACACTCTATTCCCATTTTCTTTCCTCACTTTTTCTTAACTCAACTCAACGCCGCGTTTTGCCTCGTTACCAAAGCTAGGAAACGAAAATCTAATAGCAATCGAGCCAACCCATCGCACTTACAATCACAGGCTGCTGCACCACTACTGGCCTCGTCCCTCAGTTCCTTTTATAAAAATAGGGGTAAATAATTGGCCATATTACTGCTTCAGGACTTCTAAATCTAAGTTCCTTGTCAATCTGTACAGCCAACGAGCCCGCAAGTAAAACACAGGCCAAGAAAGAAACGCCGGAAGTAGCGTTGTTATATGAAAATCTAATATAATAATAATATGCAACGAATACAGCAATTTGCAACATTACAGCGAAGTTGTCAAGATAATAATGGTACGAGCTTATCATATACCGTTATACTTATCATATGCATGGCGTGCCATAGCAGTGCCTAGTCACTAGGACCAGGGTTAATACCCGTCATGGTTTTGCTTTTTAGTAAAAACGGCGGAAACCTAGCCTAACCTGAGTCTAAAGTTGCAGGTGATTTTCTCCGCTCTCTGCTTTTCGCCATTTTAAATTTACTGTATGGCGAACGAGCCGGTCGCCTTAGGGCAACTTAGTTGCAACGAATTTGATTGTGTTTTTGAATTTGTGTACTACACTTGTCAATTTAAATCCTCGATGTGGGAGTTTTAGAAATTAGTATAAATATATAAACAGGTTGGTTTATATATTTATACTAATGGTTATATATTTATACCAATAATATATAAACCTTTACATGTTAAACTGGTTAAAGGACGCGGCACGTTCCTCCATGCTTATACCGATAGCTTAACGTAATATAATAAAGACCAAAGCCTGTCTCGGTAAATGGACTATCTAATACAAAAATAATTTTCCAATTCGGATCAGTTTTGGAGATAAGTGCGTTCCGCCAAACAAACTCTACATCTACATCCGATAGATGAACATGAAAATTAAGTGAAATAAAAAATAATATTTACAAAAAAGTCTAAGAAGACTTTCTGTAAAGACTTTTGGTCTGTACAAATGGAATGTCTGTAAAGTTTATATCAAATTTTAATAAAAACAAATATACACCAAAGAAAAGATAAATTCCAATATCTTTCCACATCAATCATCAACTTTACAGATAGATATGTGAAAGTATCAACAAACTAATATAACACGGTAATAAATCATTTCCTTGTTGTGGTGCGCTTGCGCAACTAATTAGACAAATACATATTTTATTATACAGGGTGGAATTGACAGCGCCACTTTAAATGAAACCACAGTTTTAACTACTCTATAAAAGCCTAATATAATTCGGAAAAAAAATAATTCTCAAAAATAAAAAAGTTTTTTTTTCAAACAAAATAAATAATAAAATTATCGTTTTAAAATAAAACGCCATTTGTAAAGTATAACATAGGCACGCACACACTTACCTGTCAAAGCGGCCACGTCGCTTACGTATGTGTGCGTGACACGAAATACAGGTATGGATAAAAATGGTGAAATGAAAAAAAAATCCTACGTCCAAATCGTTGAGGTACCTTGATTATTTTTTTTAATTCTGGGTTTGAAATATTTTGCCCTATATGCAGTTTCAGTAAAAGAAGAGCAGCCTATTCCACCCTGTATAATAGATTGTGTAACTGTTAGTTTTTTATTATTGTATTTACAATTTAGCAATAAACTCTGGTATTCATGTTGGTCTTTATATTTTTAGCCGACGTAAAAATGGGGGAGTTTCTCTAGTCTTCCTGTAGAAATTCATTCATGTGGCCGTCGTGGCGCAGCGGCATAAGGGTGTGACTGTAACGCGACGGTTGTGAGTTCGATCCCCACTCGAGGAAGTGAAATATTTATTTACGTTTATATTTACATTTCTTCGCTCTGGTGTCGAGGCAAAGCGCGGCGTTGAGTTCTGCCACTCAACACGCAATGCCTCCAGAATTCGGCAGAAAGTAGGGAACAGAGTGTCTTAACACTAGGTTCCCTCTGCATATCCTGCTGTGTGCGGGATACAGCGTGAAACTGATTTTGATTTTTTAATATGCTTTAAGAAATTCATTATATTCTCTTCTCTTTGCTCAGGGACGATTGGAAGCGAAACTTAGCTCCAAACTCTGTTTATGAATATCTGTATCTGTGAATAGGCTGAGGGAATCTGTGAACCTACTGTTAATACACTCCATTAATCAACTCCATATAAGACTCTTTTATTTTCCACTTTCTGTTGAACTCTTGAGATATGGCGTGTTAAGATTCGGAACACTGCGCTTACCCTCATTACCAGAGCAAGGAAATTATAATACTAAATATCTAATTCCTTCGAGTGGGAATCGAACTCACAACCGTCGTGTTTACACTTACACTTGATACAAGTAAATATATAAATATACAAATAACAAAATTGCACTCAAGTAAATTAAAAAGATATTGCTAGTTGTTATGTATATAGAGCACGCTTGTATACAATTAAAAACAAGAGCAAGTCGCAAAAGTAATAAAATTTTATCTTAATCTATTCCTGCAAGCACCTATTTTATCTGCGTACAACCAGTTATGTTTTTATTTTCTGTTTTGTAGGACAGCGTAAGATGCAACGGGAAGCTAGAATCGTTATTTGACATTTTAAAAGTTATCTTTGATTTTTATATAAAAATGCTATAATGAATTTTGTTCTATACAACTATTAAGTAGAAATTATATAGCATAGCCACATTTAAACTTGTACTCTATTAACGCAGAGTCTTAACAACAGGTTTCTCCTAAAAGTTGTTAATCTGTAAAAATAGAGTCTTTTTTACAACTAAAAACGAAGTAAAATACCATTCTGTTTACAAACAAACAACACGTTGTGAGTTCTGTTTATAATTAATTTCTCCAAATGGTAATCAAACCTACAACCGTTGCGTTTACAGTCAGTTTCTGTCCCGCTGCGCCACGACGGCCTTGATCATATCTTTATTTAAAAAAAAAAACTTGTCGCCAACACGTCGCTAGTGTTAAATAAATAAAGTAAAAACCAAGAATGTCTGTTGTAATGTACAATCCATGTTTATCTCATAACGCAAAAACAAAAGGGTTCCCAGTTCAAATTAGTTTCGCTCTTTGTAACATGGTTGGTTTTTTTTATCACAGATCTTAATGATTGTAGGTATGTTGATTGAAACGAGTTCACAACTTCGTTTGTGTACAGGTTCCTTTTATTAATTAAATATAATTTTATATTTCCTAATTGTAATGTAGAAAGTGAAAAAAGAGGCCATATACGGTATATGTACAACGATGGTTGTGGGTTCGATACCCATTCTGAAACATGAGTTATTAATTTTGAATTCCTTGTTCTGGTAACAATACAAAGTATTATTTTGAGATCCCCCACTTAACATACAAATTCTCGAAAGTCGGGTCGTCCATACGGAGAACGGAGAGTCTTAACACCACCATTTTTACCTCATATGTGGCCATGAAAATTAGAAAATAAATCAATTTCGTTTAACACCGGTTTTATTTGTATCTATCAAATAATTGTAAAAATCGAAGAACTCTATTACACAATAAATTAACAAATTATGACATAAACTTGTCAGATCATATTTCGACACTTGTTTAGGAGAAAACGAGTAACAGATAAATAAAAATTAAAGAGAACCCGCATCGGTAATAAAGTCATAAAATAACTTTCGATTTCCGTTTTAACACTTATGTTAGGTGTTCATTTAAAAGCTGTTAATCCACGGACACGAATACATGTATCAACAGAAGCTGTTACTTTAAAAAATCAAATCTTAGGTTGTAACTTTTTGTAATAATTTGATAGAAAATGTACAAAAACTTTAACATAGGGAGTTCGTTATACATTTTTTTAATAAATACTTTTCTTTTCTAAGTTTAGAATAAGACTTTGAGAATTTAAAAAATAATTTCTTTTTCTATTAAATCCGCTATAATTATGTAATTCGGCAGTGATTTGGTTTTCCAAATACGGATAAATGTTTTGGCAGCCTCATGTCTTATTACCGATGGCAGCGCATGCAGAAGAAATCCGGTGTTAAGATACTCCGGTGTTAAGATACTCAGTGCGTGTTGAGTGGTGGAAATAAACACCGCAGTGGCACAGCGTCGACTATAAACGTGATGATTGTGGATTCGATTCCCACTTCGACGAACGAATCATTTACTAGGATCCCTCTGCCTACCCTGCTATATGCGAGCCACAAAAAAAAAAAACTGTCAGGAGCTATTAAATTTCATATCAGCTTCATAGAATATATAGCTTTACACTTATATGGACAGCGAACCTAAGTATTACTTTACAAAGATTAATTCATAAACAAGACAGTGTTAATTTAATATAGATACTTACAAATTGGATATTTATTGAATAAAAAAAATAATTGAAGGACTCATGGACTGGAGTCGGCGCTCTTTGCTGACTTCGAATCCTGTTTTTGCTAAGTAAGGCAGGCCTTAAAAATAATAAATAATTATTTTCAAACTTTAGATAAATATTTATGCATCCGTACTACTTTTGTTTTTTATGTCTTAATGCCGTATATCGCATAGCAGAGACATTTAGAGTTCTTTACCTTACTTAGTCTATTATGGTAAGGAAAATAAAAATAATAAAAAAAATACAGCTTAACGCTATATCCCACACACAGTAAGGTAGGCACGGGGAACCTAGTTATAAGATACTCCGTTCCCCACGTCCCGCTGAATTCTAGAGACATAGAGTTGCGGAATTCAACGCCGCGCTTTACCTCGCCACAAGAGCGAAGAAATAGAAATGTATATAATGGAAATTTAAATAAATATTTGATTCCCTCGAGTGGGGATTGAATTCACAACTAGTCGTTTTTACAGTCACACTTTGTGCCCCTGCGCCACAGCTGGCCTCACTGCCTTACCACGTTTCAATACTAGGTACTTGTAATAAGACCAGTTATTGAAATTATACAGAAAACAGACTCGTAAATGCCGACCGTAAAGTTAAATCAACAACCGGTATCGGCTACTTAATAGCTTCGAAGCACGGAAAAGCTCGATTGGACGTCCATCAACCTGTGATTGACATACGTACAAATGTATTGCTTAATCTATCCTATGTGTACATATATGTGCTAATTGAGTCCACGGAAATATGCATAATATTAAGAATTATATAATTATTAGGGTACCGTACCTTAAAAGAACCTGTCTGTTGAAGTAATTTTTTCGAGACCGCGTGAAGGTGAAATTATTTAGAAACGGGCGAAATTATTACTGGAACTGAAATTATTAATAAATATCCAGTACTTTTAAATATGGAAAAATTAAGATTCTAACCTAACACAATCAAAAGTAAATTCTCCGCGTAATTAAAACCTATAAAGTGAAGTAAATTTGACAAGAAATGACTTACAGTGCAAATAGGGAAATAGAGAAAAAAAAACATTAGAAACCTATATTGGTTATTCATTTCATACAAAGTCGTGTACCCCCTTAAGTTTGTAATTAGTAGTTACTCTCTGTTGACCTACAATCATAAAATTGGAACGGAACCATTGATGGGTAGATCCGACTCGCACTTGGTAATTTTTTTTATAATGTAGATAAAGGCGAAAAGTGTTGAAATGGATTTATATAACATCACATTGAAACTTGACAGCAGTGCAGCGGCACAGCGTGTAAATGGAAACATGACGATTATAGGGTCGAGTCACACTCGGGGGAATAAATTGCTAATATGGAGTCAAGTAGTTCGTAGTATTAAGTTTTTTTTTAGAGGCATAGTCTAGACTAGGTTCCCTCTGCCTACCCTGCAGTGTGAAGTCGAAGTTTTTTTTAATTAAAAGGTGGAGAAAGTCTTGCTTGGCTTGACTTCCCTCGTTGCCGAAATTGAAATTCGTGAACTAACAATCTGCAGCCGACTCGCACAAGCTAACCAATTTAAAAAATATAGATCAATAACTCTATCATTATTTTATATCCAAGCAATTCTATTTCATGCTTACTAAAACTAGATCTATAATTCAACATGATTATTGACTACCTGGTTTTACATCCGATTTTCAATTAGAAATCATAATCATAAAAATTCTCCAAAAGAATTCACTATAATCATAATAATATTATGATTATAAAAAAATTGGGCAATAGCTCTCCACTGTACAACGAGGTAGAAGTAAAGATATTATTAACGGTATTTGCATGGTTATTATAGGAAGTATCGTAACGAAATAATTAATGATACAAGTTGTAAATTATATGGACGTATTTAATGTCTGATTTATTGTGTATAGGTATGAGATTAATATGTTTTTTTAGTTTCACGCCGTATCCCGCATGTATCAGGATAGGGTTAGGACTTAATGAACGAATTGCCCAATTTTTAAGATCTTTGCCTCGAAACAATAAAAATGAACTAAATAATTGTTTTCCGCGTTAAACACCATATATTTATATATTTATTCTATCTGCCATCTTATCTGTCATCTGGACGCGGTGCCACCACACCACCATATCGGGGGGACGGAGATCATTAAAAAACTAGTTCGGTAACGCGGACAAGTTCCAATCTTGTTACAGATTTTTTTTATTTATCGTCTTTGTATCTATCTATCTATGTAATAAATGAGGGTATCCAGAATTTGGGGATTTTCAGGATTTTTTTCGATCGAATCTTGGGAACTAATTATTTTATTTCACTATACAGTAAAAGTGTGGGGTTGAATGGCGAATATAATGAATAAACGGAGCATATTAACATTAGATTCACTCTGCCTACGCTGCTATATGTGGGAAAGTGGGTAGCTTCACGCTGTATCCCGAATATAGCAGAGTAAGCAGAGGGACCTGGGAACCTAGTTTTAAAACAAACCGTGCTCATATATTTGTAAATCTATTTAGAATATTTAAACGCAACATGAATCTTAAAAAAGCGTATACCAAAATGAATTAGCACTAAAAGTTCGTTTTACAGCTTTTAGAAATAAACGAGAACTTTTGTTCGAAGCACTTGCAATATATTATATTTATGCACCAATAACTTTTTATAATTACCGAAGGTTATTAGTTTTAACAATATTAAATGTGAAATTGTGAAGTAAATTTTGCATTTTATAGTTCACTTGATGCTTGCCAAGTCTGTTCCGGGTTTAAATATGATTTAAATTATCGCAAGTAACTTTAAAGACATTTTGAATTATTTTATAGCTGTAATGATGGTATTTAGAAGTTTGTACACGTAATGGGTGTGGTTTCAGTTCCCAAGAAGATGAATACTTATATTTTAATCCTTTTCATAGATATAGTTATAGAAACGTGGCGTTGGTGTCCACTACCAAATTGGAAATGGTTCTTAATGAGTGGAATAGAATGTTTTAATACTTGGTTCTCTCTATTTTGAGTCTACCTACAATCCTGAAATTGGTACGTAACCCTAGGTGGGCAAGTCCGACTCGCACTTGATCGGTTTTTATATACATTTGGCATAACAAAGACATGTTGTGTGTATACTATAAAGTAAATAAAATAAATATATTTTTTTCCAAAACGTGTTCAAAGATAAAGAAAGCTAGATCAATGATTTATTTATAAGTAATTTGTATCGTTTCTTCCATCATAAACAATTCAGCAAATCGAAAGTAACATTATTAGTTAGAAAGTTGG
>JAEBDU010009293.1:0-23546 GCA_016802625.1 Heliconius numata | reverse complement strand
GGAAGAATTAGACACAAGGATTCGAAGACAATTTCAAAGCCTCCTGGTAGGAAAAGTGTTTTCAAAAATGTGTCTCAATCCTGGAGGAGAGAGGATAAAGGAATTGTGGATTTCCTGCTTATTCGTGGTTACTGCCATCGCTATGAACGTCATAACATTTAGCATTTGGCAATCACGGGATCTTCTGTATGGCCTCTTCGGCAAAGATTCTAGCCAGTCACCTTATCTTAGTTGCCTTAAGGGGGACTCGGACTATTACTTGACATAAGGTATGTCCAATTATTTAAAGTGCATTTATCCGTACATTAGAATTTAAAAAAGCTCGGTACTATTTTAATTAGAAATGCTCTCAATTGTACGGGAGGGGGCAGTTATAAGGAGGCTGCCTCTGAGCGTATCGGAGGCAGTGGCTGATGGTATGGGCTCCGTAGGCCCTTCCCGGTTTAATCGCGGGAATGCATCTAGCCATCTACCTCCATGCCACCAATAATTCTTTTCCAAGATTATTTGAAGCAGTTAGACCTTCGTCAACCGTACATGCATCAAAATTGAGAAGCATGCGTTGAGTATAAAACTCTAGCACATTTAATTATACATTAGCAAATCTCAGGTATCGGTGCATACCGGATATGGGTAGTTTGGAGTGAGAACCCGCCGACTGGTAACACAAGCCCAGAACTTAGTACAAGGGTATTGCATGATTATTAATAACTTTATTTAAACAGATACAGATACACTGTATCTTTCTGTATACATTGTGTTGAGAAATACGGAGGCTGCCTCTGGGTATATCGGAGACGGGTGTAGATGGTTTGGGGCTCTGAAAACTCTTTTCGACTTAATAATGAGCATTCTCCATATCATCTCTGGCTTTATCCAATAAGAATTTTCAAGCGGTTCGAGAAAGCAAGAATAGAAAATAGTTCGACTCACGTTCGACAACTGATAAAGCAAACCAATAGGAAATTTTCTAATAGATAACGAAGAAAGGTTTATCAAAAAATAATAAAAAGTTTGTTATATGGATTGCTAAGTAATGGATAAAAAGAAACAATGTGTCTGAAACTAAATTAAAGTCCACATAAGTATTATAAAAAGTCACCGAAGGTTTCTTCGGCTAATTTGGCATTATCCTCGTGCCAGTGAGTGTACATCCCCATGAGTACCTCGGCAAAAGCATTTAATACCTGACGTACTGTATATTAGAAACTGTGTATACCTGTTGTGTATCCCAGTAACCATCAGAATTGAGGCTGATGTAGTGGAAGAAATCTGTAATCCAGCAGAAAATGCGGAGGCAACACATAGGTTAATATTTGGAAGAAGTAAAATTTGCATCTAAATAGAAGGAAATGTTGTTAAGAAGCAGGAGAAAGTGGAAAAGAAAGCAGTTAAATAATTCAGAAGGCAAATCAAGACCAAATTAGTCTCCAAGAATTACAGACGACAACCTTTTATTACTAAGTTGTTGGATACCATAAAGTATGATACACAATAATGCAAAAAGACTATCAAGAAGTTTCATTCATTTTTTGTAACTTTGGTTCCAGAGCTAGGAAAAGCTAATGAAAATAATATCTTCATGGAACATGAGGGCTGTGTAAAGGTAGTTGTGCTAATTATTACTGTCAACAGTCTTGTTATATATGTCTGCATATAGACCTTGGGCGATATCCACGTGCGTAACGTAGGTATTCCGCTACTTATTGCCATGAGTTTCGCATAATCTGAACCTGGCTAGCGAGGTGTACACGTAGTCGCAACTCCAATATGGCGGAGAGCATGTTGGATGTCTACGACATCAAGTCCGGGGAAATCGGACGTTTGAATTGAGTACATCTGTATTTAAATCGTATAAATTTTGACACTGTAAAGTTACTTCTAAAGGCGAATTTCAGAGAGTGAACTATTGTAGTTCTAAAATACAGCTAAGAAGCGATAATTGAAATATTATAAAATTGATAACTTATATGTCAATGTATAGTAGTATCAATTACTTATAACTTTATTACACTTCGAAGAATGATATAAGCATTAGTCGGCCTAAATTCTGGTTGAAAAACTAATGAGCTTATAAACTCACATTTTCAAACGCGTCGTATGTCGAGTCCAGTTTTCTTCAAAACTGTACCTAAGTAGCAGATAGGACATTCATATCATGAATTGTCGGTCGGGTCGCGGTTCTGGTGAGTATTCATTGATGCTTTTATGAAGTTATAATACTCAAAGTGTGTGATGATGGACTCAAGTCTTAAATTTTACAAAGGTGTTCAAAGGTTTGACCAGTTTAACTCTAAATTGGAAAAATTGGAACATATTATTGGGCTGAGTACATAGTATTTTGTAAAGCATTCTATTAAATGCTCTAGTGTTATTAATATGTTGTACTAATGGCATCAATTACAATGTAAAAATTAACTCGGGTAACTACATCATCATCATCATCATCAGTCCGTCCTCGTCCACTGCTGGACGTGGGCCTCTTTAATGGCGCGCCGCTGGGCTCGATCTTCGGCTCTCTGCATCCAGCCGTTGCCGCCACTTTGCGGACATCGTCACCCCATCTAGCGGGAAGACGTCCTACATTACGCTTGCCAAGGCGTGGTGTCCACTCTAGAACGCGTCTCTACTTACTATAAATTTATTATAGTTGTTAAAAAAAAAAGGAAGTATGGAGTTGGTTGCCGGTTCTATCTAGGACCTGGTGTCTGAGCCGGAGATAATTTTCAATAGACCGGACGACATTTTCATGGGCATTTCGATCCTGCTCGTACTTCTAATATCATATTTCGTTTAGAAATATTTCGGTGACACAGGTGAGACCTGTTGAAAATTACGCTCCAGAGACGGCGGTGTCATCCTAAGAAAAATGTTTTTCGAGGTTCTACATTAAGAAACTAGCTAGACCACCGGAAACAGGCTACAAAAGGTAACAATTTTGTTGTGTAATTTAGAGGGGAGGCTACGCAAGGGCTTCATGAATAATAATCGATACTTATATAAACAGGTTAGTAAATTATTATCAAAAGAAGTGAGCACGTCTAGCCTTATTATTTAGACGGTTATGAGAGCTTCCTTTCCTACTCATGCTTTGATAAGCATCCGGCCATACCCATGATGGCCATTCGCAACTCGCTGATGCGAGTTGCGAAACATCTTCTAAAATTTGTTTGTATGCAGATTATAAGTGAATCTAATAATTGAAGTTAGATTGTTTTGGCTCAGCTTCCGACAGAGCGATTATTAATTGAATTAAAAAATTAAGCAATTTACAATTCTTTGTTTGCTTATAAATAAAACGTGTTAAAAAATGTTACTCATGTTTTTTTGTGGTTTTACAGATCAATTTATCTGAATGTATCAGAATCAATTTATATAATCATTCTGATTTAGATCACATAGCGTCGTACGTGGTCACCAGGAGTTATAAACACGTCTCTCACAGATGCTGTGCATCGTCACATCCCAAATAATAGTACAAGTTTTACATAACAATAAAACTTGTATTATTGTGGAGAGACGATGCACAGCATCATTTTAAGGCTCCTGGTGAGAATCTGCTATGAGGTAAGAAGCGTAGTGTCGCCTTTTATACGTTCCGGCGCCCTACCACCTGAGACCACGTGACTTCCGGCGATCGCTGATTGGTCGAAAACAGCAACCGGAAGTGAACATCATTGGATAATCAAAGGGAAGTATACAGCGCCCTCTCACAGATGCTGTGCATCGTCTCTCCACAATAATACAAGTTTTATTGTTATGTAAAACTTGTACTATTTTATAATAGTTAGAATGCTGAAACGTGGCAAATTACAAATGAATTTTTGTTGGAAATCTTACACGTTAAAAAAATAACAAAAAATATCTTATTGAGCGACTATTAAGAAAATTATTGAGAAATTGATTAATTTATTGAGAAAATTACAAATAATTTGTAAAAATATTTAATATATAAGTACCTACCCATATAATAACATCAATAGCGATTGTTTCAATTACAACAGCCCACCCTGGCTAGTAGTGCACAAAAACAAAAGTCTATTGTCAAATGTTCAATGGATTACGAAATGTATGGAGGTTCCTTTGTGTACACCTAGACAGATACCTACTAACACTAAAAGCTATGTAAAAATTGTTAAATATTGATATATTAACATTTATTCATTATGTTTGGAAAATTGATTAGAGACCAGTCGCGTCGTCGTGCTTTTTCTGTATCGAATTGGACCATAAATCTAAATTAAATTAATAAAAAGGTATTATTTATTTATATAAGTAAATATATTTATTTACGGAAATTAGATTAACATTTTGCGTTTAAAACATGTTTATGTATGTTTTTTTATGTATTTCAATGCAACATGCACAGTCTAAATGTCGCGGTCGTGAGTCCTTTAATGCAACGCGACTTGTTTAGCGAATCCGTTTGCATAACCTCTGCCTTGCTCTTTTCTCAGCAACGTTCTAATACCACATAGTAATGTATGATATTATCTATGAACGATATAAATTGTCTTGAAATTACATATTGTAACTACGCTATTTGTTAGGTTGCAAAATTTCAGGGCTTTTTAAAATTATATTGGAATTTAATTTGCGGCATGAATCTAACGATTTATTTATAAATTTAGTATATTTTTATATTTATTCTTTATACATATTATATAATATATATATATATATATTTTAAACTACATATTTATATCATCATAAAGAACCACAGCCATTGTATTGGCTATACTATATGACAACTATCCATTGTGCTTTACAAAAAAGGTTCCAACACGATATAAAATCTTCTCAAAAAGATTAACCGTAAACGGGACAATGACATGGTGTTGCTATGGTGTGACAAACATTTAGCGAGATACCATCGTCCCGCTCCGCTAGTGCCCATGAAAAGCGTGACGTTTCTGCCCTGAATGATTATAAAAATGTCATTTAAAATATCTTTTTTATAATTACTGTCATTAATATATTTAGAAGCCGGCGTTCTTACAGTCACTAGCATGTGCCTGTAAACGAGCTGGTATTGAGCTCGATTCCCAATCGGGGTATCATATTTATTTTGTCTAAATTGAAAATTGTAATAGTAGGAGTATTAGGATTGACAAAACTGATTTCTCAACAAGAAATATCACTACCATACGTTTAAAAGATATTGGGATCAAGGTTGATAGTGATTTTTGCAATGTTGCAGTCTCTCTAATCGTGTGTATAGAAACGTTTTACTATTAAAATTAAAAGAATTTGTCTTTATAACTAGCAATATTTAAAATTAAAAAAAATCTGAGCAAAGTGCTTGTAGCTTTTAAACTACTTATCCGATTTAACTGAACTAGTTGACCGATTAAACACAGTATCAAATACACTGGAGGAAGGTCACGTAAAAATCATGAGGACCTTCTGGAGGGCGTGTATAACGAAGTTGATGGACGTGGAACAGTGGACTAAGCGAATGAAGTATGCAGAGACCGTAGCGTTTCTCACTCCGTTCCCTCTTACTATTCCGCTAGGGAAACAGCGTGAAGCTAAGTTAAGTTGCTCTTACCTAGCAAGATTAAATCTTTCGATTCGTATTAACTCATTACACAATCGATTAACACATTGTGATATCGATAATACATATACTCGTACGTAAGTAAGGTTAGTAACCTAACGTATTTGGTGCGTGACGCCGTGACCAGATTACTTCGCAGCTTGCACTTGTTAGTATGAACGTGATAATTATTAGTTTTTTATCTTTAAATAAAAACTTAAAACAATAATAATTGTTTTACAATTTAATTATAATATGTATAATCATTTTTACCCCCGACGAAAACAGGGTGGTAAAGGTTACTTTGTAACAAGTCCTTTTTCGCTTATCTTAAGAAGTAAACTAAAAGAGAAATCGGCGAAAGCACGAACACCATCTTCAGTGTAATGACTAATGGCTGAAGACGAATTTATGTACTTATTCTGTCCATAGGGTAATTATATATATTTTGAAAAAATAATTTAGACTAACTTAAAAGTATAAGATACCAATTCAAATACCAAGTACCTACCTATAAATACCTATTTCTAATGGATAATTTATCGAAGTGGTCTTATAAGTGTTCTTTTTTTACCTTTTAAGGTACGGAACCCTAAAAACGACAATCGATTAAAACTTATCAAAATTTTGGCACTTTAGTTATATTGGTAGCGCAAACTACGTTTAATACCTATATATTAAAGCTATCTTTAAAGGACCTTCAAACAGACTAATAAAAATCCACTTCACTACAATTTATTCAATGGTAGTGCGTTTGGACGTCACTTATTTAAAATTCCACGCGACGCCGCCGACGACGCCGAGAATCGTTGTTTGCCGGAAGTCTGTTCACAACATGGAATCCGACGGTTACGGTCTCGCAGGTGGTAGAAATCGAAATTTAAATCAAATAAAAAAATCGTTATCAATACAGATCCTGATGAAAATATATATTTTAAATTATTATTTTTTAATTACATATGTGCCTATTTATTTTTCACAAACCCTTTATAGCCTTAAAGCAGTATAACTGTATGTGACAATTACCAATAACTACGATTTAATATCAATTGAATTGCATATTGTGGGTTCGATTCCTACTTGGAGGAAGGAAATATTTAGTATTTTAATTTTCTTGCTCTGGCAACAGAGACGCAGCGTTGAGTTTCGCCAATCAACACTCAATGTCTGCAGAATTCACATTCGATTTAATGGGAACGGAGTGTTTTAAATCTAGGTTCCCAGGGGGATACAACGTGAAGCTAAAAAAAATAATTACCTAATTGGGGATCCTATAAAAAGTCGCGTCAATTTATTTTATTTTGCGTTTCGTATTTACAGTAAGACGTTGTCAGTAACGCCACAACGGCCTCATTTAATACGTCCTGGTGAATATTATTCTCTAAGGCTTTAACTAAAGTTATATAAGTATACAAAATTTGAATATTAGTTCATGTAATTACTTAATATCAATTTGTGTTAAATTCATCAAAGCCAACCAGCTGCATACTGCGTACAGTAAGTTAATAATATTAATAAATACTGGCATTTTTTTACATCTCTATACTGTTAAACCTCGATACGATATCCTAAAAAAAACAGTTTTTAACTTGCATCGCGTCCTTGCATTGTCCTCAGTATAGCGTCACTTGACTCATATAATAAGTAGCTCCCATTATATATTTTTTGTCTCTACGTCTCTACGTGCAACCGACTAGGCGTAACTTAACGGAAAACCGACCTGCCTCAAAAAATACACTAATGACTTGGACAAAATTATGCCTCTGATCGTTCTACTTCGTTGGAGAGACTGTTGTGTTTCCAATACACTATTATTAAGTTGTTTGACTCATTGCGGTCTATTGATTTGTCGTTTGGAAATAAATATGTAACGCAGTTGTGGCTCAGTGGGTCGGGTCTAAGTATACATACGATGGTAATGGGCTCGATATAAACTCCTGTGCATATCCTCCTAATACAGATAAAAAATATAAATGCATATATGATAGGTTTTGTTGTAGCGAGAAAGTGAATAATGACTCATACTAGAAAGCTGACATTCTGAAAATCGATTTGTTTATGTACGAATATGCTTTTTCCTTTTCTGATATATTTAATAAAAAATAAGAAATCTGATCTTTCACTTTCACAGAAATACATTGTAGTGTTTTATTTATTCTGGTAATACCAGAACACTCGTATTTATTAACCGCCTTCAACTCTGAGATCAATCTTGAGACGCCGTTGTTATTCATAAATGATATATACGTGTATGAATGTAAACGGCATAGTAGTATAAATATAATCATTCACAAGCGTTATCTCCGTTTGTGTGTATAATCAATGAAATCAAACGACACTTTACTATTTAAAAACAGAAACTGAAGGGCATAAGATAATGTGCCCTTCATTTACACGTTATATATATAGAAGTGACAGTCGTTCACCTAGATATTGACCTTTATCTATATATGAAAAAATCGAAGGTGTGATGGTATGATGTAATATGGCCGGCGCACGCGCAGTCCACGTTCTAATGCGCCCTTGCACTTCACGATGACTTCCTGCCTTTTCACAATTCCCATTCATACCGTCACGAACCACCGGCCCCTGGTATGGTACCAAGTATGGAATGGTAGACCCAGCTGAAAGTTATTTATTACTCTAAATATACTTAGATAAGAACTAAAGTTCGATAAAATATTTTCTTATTTAGACATACCGGCCGGCGGCCTTCCTGCCGTTGCTAAATTACATATATGATGTAATTTATTCTAACTGTTTGGTTATTTTTTAACTATGAAGTTATATTAGTATATTTGTTTTACTTTACGGTGGTTAAGTGCCACTTAGTATTAAAGCATAAAATTCTTTACTCTATATCCATTTTTAATGAATGCCTATTGTGTGTTTCGCCATAATGAAAAATATATATATCTAAACTCTGTTCATAACATGAACGAAATTGAACTATCAACTATCATGTGTACTTTACAATTGTATAAATAAAAATATACTTAGAATATTCTAAAAAAAAAACAACTTTAAAAGTATTTTTAAAATTCTTGGTTGAACAAACGAATAAGAAAATAAAAAAAATAGATATTTCAACATTATCTTTTTACGCAAATCGCAGCGTTTCGCTAGACCTCGATTCGCTTAATGGAATGATGTAAATCGGGGCGATGCGTATCAAAAATGGACGGACGTACGCAACGGACGCTTGAGTTCCGGTGTAAAAGGGCATTTTTAAAATACAATAAAACGATTCAGTAAAAACAAAAGGCTTGCATCAGCATTGAATCAATGTAAAAGTACTCTGAGCGCTACTTTTATCATTAATTTATTGTTTACTTTACGCAATCTTAGTTAGATATTGGAACTGCGATATCTACTTTTCGCCTAATTTTTGTATCTGTGTGTAAAAGAACGGTAAACCGACTGAAAATTTTAATTAGATTTATCTTTTGAATATTAAAAATAACTTCCTCTACCTTATTTATATTGTTATTTTATTTGACGACTGCGTAGTTGGAATTGTTGTTGGTGAATTAACATAACATTCAGTATGTTGGCAAAAATATAACATAATTCAAATTTCTTTTTCAGGGTAAACATGGTAGTACCATAACATTCACAAGCACAGAAGAGCCCCAAGAACAATCAAAACCATTTCCTGATATACGTCTAGTCGATGGGCCCTCGATTTTAGCTGGAAGAGTACAACTTTTACACAGAGGACAATGGAGATCTGTTTGTACCAACTCAAGAAAGTAAGAAACTAAATTATTGTTATATGTATTCATTTATATTATTTAGAAATGATAAAAATTTACTGTATATTATTCTAGTTGGACTATAAACGACATGGAAACAGCATGCAGGCAATTAGGCTTCATGGGCGGAACGTTTTACAATTGGATGGATCGCCAACCAGGAAGGCGAGCGCGTCTTTTATTTGAGGAACCCAAGTGTAAAGGCACAGAGTACGACCTATTTCAATGTGACTGGGCTTCACGGCAACTGGGGTCGGGTGTTTGCGATTATCATCCTGACCTCGCGATTCAATGTCAGCCACACCATGATGATAATGAATTAAGAACTTCTGGAATTCATTGGAGGGGCATAAGATTTGAAAATGCCGTGTTTGAAAGAATACTTACTGCGGAAAATACACTGTATGTCCCAACTTCGATGTCTATATTAGCACATGTATCTATAAGAAATGCAGGCTTAGGAAGAGATAATAACGCTACTAGCGCTTTAGACATTATAGGCGTCCCTCCTTTAATGGAGGACATTGAAATTTCAAATTCTGCCTTTAACGCCATTAACGTGACTTCACCAGACGCGCCAGTAATTATAAACAATTGCACAATACAAAACAATAGAGGTTATGGTATCTATGTTAATTCAACGTACGGCATGACGAAGATAGAGAATTGCTCGATTCACGACAACGGTGGAGACGGAGTCAAGTACGTGGTGCACGAAATGAATATAGATGAGAAGTTTGACCGAAGTGAAATATTTGACTTATGTACACTCGCGTCCACCCCGAGTCAGACGTTCCCTATACAAATGTCTATAGAACAATCGCGATATTCAAATATGGAAAGAGATTGTAATCAAAAATTTTATACGAGATCTGATCACGTTCTCACTTTAAGTTTTTTAAAAATGTATACTAATAAAAATGATACAGGAGAAATCTTTATTTATGATGGACTGTCAGCGAACGACAAGCTTTTATTAACGTTTAGTATACGAAACCATACTCGACCACAAAGTGTAACGTCTACGAGAAATAGAATGTACGTAAGATTCCACGCTAATACGCAGACTGATATCGTTGGATTTTTGAGGTTAACCTCAGGAATTAGTAAAACTTACGATTTAAATGTATCAGACACCATTATTTCGGATAACAATGGTAGAGGTGTGGTAATAGAAAATCTTCGCTCTCAAATACATGTACATCGCACTTCCATTTCCAATAACAATCATGTTGCTGGTCTTCAAGTAGTGAGTGGAGCAGGAGACGTCAATGTAACAGAGAGCAGAATATCTTTTAACCAAGGAGACGGCATAAATATTACAGTTACAGGCGGCAATCGTAATATTTCGAGAAGTACACTAAGTTCAAATCTTGGCTATGGCATTGCTGTTTGGATAAATAATACTCAGGAAACCGAATTTATACCAAGTAATCAAACCACAGTTATTGAATATTCCGAAATATTTAAGAATTTAGAAGTAGGCATTCTACATGGTAACTTTTGTGGTGACAGCTGGGTCAATGTTACTGGGAATTGGTTTAATTCTAGTGTAGAAAGTACTATTGAAATAGCCACGTGTTGGAAATTTAATGATCCAGGGAAATTGCTTTATTTACAAGTTGGACATAATAGATTCTATCAGAATCAACGTGTACCCTTAAAAATTCAGCCTGCTCTTAATGTCATTGGGAAAATTGAATACAATTACTTTGAACATGGCGAATACGGGGCCATAGCAATACTCAATAGAGTAGAAGGTAAACATTTAGAAGAATTTGAAATACTCCCATCTAGATTTCATATTCAGCATAATTATTTTTATGGGAACAAAGGACCATTTGTAGTTAATCTTGGCTTATCGCCATACAGTGACTTGCAATATATATTTTTTTCTAGAAATTATCTTCGCGAAAATAAAGTTAGAGAACCTTTTGAAGCTTGGGATGGATTGTCTTCTAGACTTACTCCAAGAAGCAGGGTCGCTGCTGTGATTGTATTAGCTTCAAGTAATATCGACGTTTTTCGAAATATTATTAATAATCCAGAGGCTCAGTACGAAATAGGATCACATGTGGAGGATCAAAGTAAATTACTAAATTGCACCTATAATTGGTTAGGCTATTCAGAAGAAGAAAAAGTTTATAACAGATTATTTCATAGAAAAGACAGATATAACTTGGCTAAAATTATTTACATGCCCTATTTATTGCATAGCAGCAATCCTGGTGCTACTCAAATAAATTATAATTCCCTTTATGTGCCTCAGTTTAACATACCAAAATCATCTATCGTTGGTGGAGAAGTTGAAGGCATTGAAATTTTAAGACAAGGGGAGTATGATGTGGATAAAGATATCAATATACGTCCAGGAGGTAGACTTATTTTACAGTCAGGCGTTACATTGAAGTTCCCTCCAGCTATTGGAATGATGGTAGCCGGTAAGATAGAAGCAAAAGGAAAACGTCCTAATGATATAACATTTACTTTAAAAGAAGAAGCTGCATTATCTAATGACAGTGTTTATGAAACTGATACTGAAATAGCTTCCACTACGCCAGATTATCAAGAACCGTTTGTGCCTATAAGACTTTTGGGTGGTAGAACTCAATATGAAGGAAGGCTACAAGTTCGAGTAGAGGGTAAATGGGGAACTGTTTGTAATTATCGTTGGAATATTATAAATGCTGCCTTAGTTTGTAATCAGCTTGGCTTAGTATTAAATCCTGATGATTGGTTTCTAGAACCGAACGAAATTCCCAGCGCAGGTACTACAGAAGATGTGATTCTATCAAACGTAGAATGTACTGAATTTGATAATGACATTACTAAATGTAAAGCAGAAACAGTAGAGAGTTTTGAAAATTCATGTTCACATGAAAATGATGTCGGTATTAGATGCTACGAAACCAGTTGGGCTGGAGTCAGATTTAGTGTAATTGCTGACAGAGCTGATTTACAATATTTAAGTATTGAAAAAGCGGGTCTTCTTGATTATTCGTCGAACTCATTTAAACCTGCGCTTCAAATAGATTTTGCACGTCATAGCCTCGAAAGTGTTAAAATAGCCAATAATTATCACGATGGCTTAGGAATTTTGTATTCCGATTTATATGGGGCGGATGCTATAAATACAGTTCGTAATTCAGAATTTAGTAATAATAAAGGCAGTGGAATAAGCTTTAAACAGTTAGGTTTAAGAATATACAGCTCAACAATAGAAAATAATAACATAGCTGGCATTTCTCATAACCCTCATATCACCGGTCCACAACAAAGAGAAATAGCAGGATGGTTTAATTTAGATCCAGGATTTAATATGGACGAATCGAACTATCACCCTATAATGATTCCTGAATATGAAACGGGCATTTCTTTGGTTAATGGGGAAACAAGACATATTGTTTTTACTAAAAATAATGGAGAAAATATTGTTAAAACTTACAATATAAAGTGTAATCCTGGCTACGTCCTTGGTCTTCAACTTTTAAACCCAATTCATAATTACTCTACTGAGAGTATATGTATATACGACTCACAAAACATAAACGAAGCCAGCACAGTGTGGTGCCTCGACCGTGATCTATCTGTATTCCCCACAACTAGTAATACTTTTGGTATCGTGTTAAAATATGAAAGTGGTCTGCGAGCTCTAGGAGGTGTTGTTTTAGTGGTAAGCACTATTATTGCTCCGGTGCAGAACATACGTAATAAAATAATTAAAGGTCCAGTACCAACATTACAAGTTTATAACACAAAAATAAAAGGCAATACAAAAGGTATACGAGCTTTGTATTACAATCGTTATTTGAATGAAATTGGTGATCATTTTCTTCGAAAGGCTAATGAAACTCTTAAGATAATAAATTGCGAAATTGCACATAATACCGAGGAAGCCATATATGTTAATACACCATTTTGGGACATTCATGAGAGCAATATTACTGAGATAACGATAATGGTCAATGGCACATTGATTACTGATAATGGTAAAGGCATTTACCATTTTGCAAGGGACTTAAGGAGTTCCAACAACTTATATCATTATGTGCTTCAAGATAATACAATAGAAAGAAATAAATATGGGGGATTTGACATTAGCTTGCCATATGTTTGGCAATATAATGAGAATTTTACTCATTCAGTTTTCATGCATAACAACACTTGGCGAAATAATAACAATTTTGGATTTGTTATAGATGGACATTTTGCTGAAGTGAATATAACCAAAAATGTATACACTGATAATAATTGTAAATTTGGCTTAATGTCAATCAGGGGAATGGAAAAGAAAATGAAAATTGACGGAAATGTTATACAACGAAATAATGGCCAATATATGGTACAGTTTGTGATGGACAGTCAAAGTGAAATTATGGGCTTTGTGTATGCTGTGTTCGTGCTTAACGAAATTAAAGATAACAGATTTTCAGCACAAATAAATCGTGGTGCTATTATGCGAAGTATTGATCCCACATACGCCTTGGGATTTAAAGGAATACAAAAAGTAAAGGTTAGTCGGAACCTTTTCGGTAATAATGCGTTACAATACACACTATTAGCTGGTATTAAAACTGCGAAAACAAATAATTTGTTAGATGTCACAGAAAATTGGTGGGGAAGTGCTGATGAAAAGGAAATACGAAAACAAATATTTGATTTTGATGATTGGAACAATCACGCTATCGCAACTTATTTACCGTATTTACTCGAAGATAATTTTGAATCAAGCGTATCCGTAACGTTTAGTCCTGAGGTTGCAGTAAACTTAGATGAACTTGGTGGACGCTTAACTTCAGATCTTACTTTAGAAGCGCGAATTGCTTCTTATATTGTAAAATCTGATATTACAGTCATGCCAGATGTTACACTCACGATAAATCCGGGCGTGGTACTAGAATTTGCTCCTAATGTCGGTATATTAGTCATGGGTACATTAAATGCAATCGGACATAGCCAATTACCTATTTTAATGAGGCCAACAGCATCTATAATTAATATGGAAACAAATAGACTTGAGAAGCGAGCAATCGGACAGTATTCTTCTAATCATCACAAGCGCAGACGACAATTAGAAACATTGATAGTGCAAGATTCTATTCGGCTTTGCACTGGCAGAAATTGTTCAATTAATGACAACAATTTTGAAAGAAATAATGAAGGCTTTTTAGAATATTATAACAGAACTACGTTGCAGTGGGTACCGATGTGCGATAATCGCTTCACAGAGAGAAACGCCCAAGTTGTATGCCGAGAATTAGGGTTTGATCCTATAAACGTGTTTTTTGCCCACGACCAACGAGTAGAATATCATAGCAATTCACTCTCACGAATATGGTCCTGGCCGGAGCCTTTGCAATGTGTGGGAATCGAAGAACGCTACGACGATTGTCCTATTCGACTAAATGGTCAACTCTACGGCCATAGACATGAATGCAAGTGGAATTCTGAATTTGTGTTTATACATTGTGGTTCTAGAAATTTAGAGGAAAATGTTGATTACTGGGGCGGAATAAGATTTACTAATCCAGAGTTTGAATATTCTCTCTATGAACACAGAATACATGATCATCACACACATGAAACTTTAAAAAAGGTTGAGAGTCGGTTACAACATGTACAAATCATCGGCGCTGGTATATTACACAACGAAAAATCACCGGCGGTTCAAAGCATTATAAAAAATCCAATTATTGAAAATATTAATATATCTAAATGTGCGTATCATGGCATTAATACAATATCTCCAACGGATACCATAAATATGATGTTTAATACAATCAGTGACACTTTAGGAGAAGGTATCAACGCTATATCTTTAAATGGAGAAGGAAGAGAATCAGAAGAATCAAGTTTCACACCCTTAAAAGATCTCAATTTGCCTTATCATTTATTTTCCTTGATAGATATTTGTGACAGCACTAAAGTAATAACAGTTGAAGAGAGAGTGCTGTTGTATTACAAATACGATAACAATCCAGTCAATTGCGTGAAGATATTCAAGAGTATGTTCAGAGTTAAGCCTTTTGGGTTCAGACTTTTGCAGTTTAACTTGTTTAACCATACTTTGAACTATGGCAAGCGCGATTCATTGACTTTATATGATGGGGATATTTACAATATAACCGCGCCTCAAATAGGTTATTTGGAGAATGGCTCGCCTGATGAGAAGAAGTTATTCAGGACTGAAGGGGCAAGTCTGAGTGTCAAACTATTCGCAAATGGTGCGGCCTCTGTACATGGATTCATTGCTGAAATAGTAACGCTCCCGATATCTGCAATTGGATTTAGTAAGTTGCTCAGTTTTTATTTTTGGAAATAAATCATTTATTAGTTTATTCATTAGTACACAATTAGAAAATATAATTCTACTTTTATGTGAGCTCTGTTTATTTTAATTAATTTTCTTTGGCGAATTTTTCTATATAATAGACAACATTAGAAAATACTCGTTATATTATAATATGGCTGAATCATAAATGGAAGTAACAAAAATTAAAATATTACTTTTGATCTACATTTCAGATCGAGATGTCCAACATAATATATCAAACAGTGAATTTACTAACAATCGGGATGGTGCTATAACTTATCAATCAGTGGGCGAGGTTAACCCTCTAGTCGCTATCACGAGGAACGAAATCACAAATAACTGCTTGAAATTATATGGGAATTTCACTACTTGCCAAGCTGCTGTGAGAGTTGATGTTCAGAATACCCAGACTCTAGTTTTCAGGGTAATTGTTTTAAAGTCTAATGAAAAATATATATATTCGTTTTTTTTTCGGTAGCTAATATAAGTTAATCCTTATATTCCTATGTCCGAAAATAGAGTATCCGAAAGTTGCAAAATAATCTAAAATCAATTTTTGAATCTATAAAATGTTTCATTTTTTTACTTGTCTCATTATAACAAATATTATAATTCTTACAATTATTTCCAGAATAACTTAGTGCGTAATAACGTCGGAGGTCTTCTCGTA
Source organism: Heliconius numata (assembly GCA_016802625.1). NCBI lineage: Eukaryota > Metazoa > Arthropoda > Insecta > Lepidoptera > Nymphalidae > Heliconius > Heliconius numata. The sequence continues at coordinate 7,269 of JAEBDU010009293.1, read as the reverse complement.
AGAGCTGATTCGAGAGGCTCAGCAACTTCGTTGCGAGGCTGGATACATAACAACTTGTTCTTCGAGAACCATGACTTACCATGTCTGCAAGTTGAAGGTAATTCATATTGTTACTTTTTTACTTGTTTCACTCTGTATCCCGCATATAGCAGAGGGAACCCTAGTGTTTAGGCACTGTGTTCTTCATGTGCAGCCTACTTTTGGACACGTCACGTGTTGAGTGGCGGAACCCAACGCCGAATTATGTGAACCAAATGAAAATTATTTAAATATTTATTTAAAAAATATTACTCCGAATGGTTCAAACATGGTCATGGCCTTCCCACTACCTTACGATGGCTAAAAAGGCGGTAAAATTAAAATATAATATTAATATTCCAGGTCGACAATCATCGCCATACCAAGAAGTTACGATCTACCGTAACTATTTCACGCGTAACCGAGCTCTGTACACAGATGTCATTGTTTTACGTCAAGTAGTTTCTAATTTTACGCACAATTATGTCCACCATAACACGGGGTTGAGGATTCTAGAAGTTTCTGGCTTTGATAAAGTCCGCCTACCTATATATCAGACGACATCGCACAATGGCTTTTATAAGTGAGTTGAATCTTTTAAAATAGATTTTGTATTAGCAATAATCATAGAAAATCTGTTTTAGTGTATTTTTTTTGCACTAAACAAAATGTAAAAGTAAAGAATGTGTTTATTGCTCGAGATTGCAGTATATTTCTTTATTTTTATTCAAATTGGCAATTTTTCCCACATGTAATATGCAAAATGTATTTTATTAAGTCTTAAAGAATCTTAAGGAATTTAGAAACTTTTAGATGTATTCACGTTAGCGAAAATGTAATTTTTTGATCAAATTTTAAATACTATTTTTTCTTATCATTCTTTTAGGAACTTCGCTTTAGACAGAGAAGGCCGCGCCACCATAGTAGCAGGTACAGCGGGACAACATTACGTCGACAATATATTCTTTAATCCTGATAATGATTACGAAATGATAACAGTTAATCGATCTATGTAAGTTTTTTTATTGTTTTTAATATATGTGGTAATTTAAATTAAATATTTATGAATAACATATATAATAAGCTTAATCATAAACTTAAATAACATAACATTTAAATTATTATTTCTTCAAAAATAAACTTATATTGTATCTGTGTAATTATTAAATAAGAAAAAATACATCTGTCAAATAGAATATGAGATAGCTTATTTTTTAGTTTAAGAATTCTTGTGGCATTGAGTGTTGAGTGGCACAACTGAATGTGGCTGTGCCTCGTTGACAGAGAGAGGGATTAAAAATATTAAATATTTCTTTGCTCCAAGTGGGAATCGAACCTGCAACCGTTGCATTTACAGTCGCACCCTTGTGCTCCACGACCACCTTATAATTTTACTTTGATGCTCTTTTTTTATTAAAAAATATTAAATTGCTATACCATTTTAATTTGCATGAATTAGAAAATAGTTTATACTAAATCATAGTTTTAAAACAAGAAGCATGAATAAATATTGAAATATATGTTATAAACAGAATTAAGTAAATTTAGCAAATATCATGTTTATATTAAGTAATATATTTATTATTATATTATATTTAATATTGGGTGAAAAGTAAAAATCAGCGCATATTATAAGAGGGATAGTGACTTAAATAACTTAATATGTTGACTTCAATTATAAACACACTCATTTAAATGTGATGATTTTGAGTTTATATTTACATTTTCTGATCAACAAGGCTTGTTGATGTCGATTGTTACTTTCGTTATGTTTTCAATAACTTTTATGTCATTACCCCTGTTATTTTAGTTAATATTAAGACAATATATATTATTTGCATGTTTTTGTTGCATGGCTGCCGGGACCATAGCTTTATCGATTTTAATCCAAAATATATGGGGTAAGTTTATTTCTGTTACGTTATTGGTAATTATTATTTACATAAAATAATTTATTTCATATTAAATACTAATTTCATTGCTAATTTATAAGTATAATCTGTGGTGAAATGATATTTGAATATTATTTTTAGCTTTAAGCCAGCAGCATATCGGTGTTGGGACAAAGAACCTATTGTTAACTAAGATAGTCCGTGCCCCAGTTTTGCTAACTTTTCGAGTCATTGCGTGTTGAGTGGCGGAACTCGCCCGCAAGCACTTCCTCGCTCTGATAATGAGGCAAAGCGCGGCGTGGGACACCGCCACTCAACATGGATTGCCTCCATTCGTTGGAAAGCGGAGAACAGAAGTGGGAAATGAATGAATGAATGGGAACGAAATGTCCCCACACTACGTCCCCAAGTTCCCCTGTCTACCCGGCTGTGTACAAGATACAGCGTAAAGCTAAAAAAAAAATTTAAAAAAAAAAAAAAAACAGTCGAATTGATAACCTCCTTTTCTTACAGAAGTCGGTTAAAAATACATATAGGTACATATATTTTATATTTATTTCTAGTTCCCTGGATCTATGGCGTACACGTATAGACGCTAAACACAATTATTGGAGTTACAATGAGAGTTTGGCCGTAGCGGGTCGTATACGTGACCAGTCGGACAACCCTTTGTTGCTGGAAGTTGATTATAGGTGGGTTTTCTTGAAAGATATATATTTTTTGTTAATTATTGATTCTTTGTTTAGCAGTTTAGTTTTTTTCCGTATAGCAGATTAGGCAGAAGGAAATGTAGTATTAAGACATCTTGTTTCCCACTTTGACGTTGTGTGTTGACTAGTAGAACTCAAGCCCTTGTTGCCCGAGCTAGGAAATGAAAATAGTTAATTCCTCGAGTGGAAATCGAACCCAGTGCCATCCCGGTGGGCTCAATGTATATCTGTATCTGTAGTGATTTTGTATTGTACCAAGTGGCCTTTAGGTACTGCTATTTCCAGCACAGTGCTTTAATAGTAACACAATACTATTAAAGCTTTTGAGTAATATTTTAAGGAACAAAAAATATAAAACACGACATACAATTTACTGAAATATATACAGAAAATAAAATGTGAATGAAAATTAATACAATTTCTATGGTATTTTATGTATTGCCAGGCCATATTACATGAACAACGCGTCAGTGCTTGGTGGCGGGAAGTGTCCCCCGGGGTGGGACCCCGTGTCCGGCACGTGTTATATGTACGTGGGTGCGCCCATGACTTACAGCGAAGCGAGGAAATTTTGTTCGGTGAGTACGAGTAGATATAAAAAATCAAATAAGAAAAAAAATCTTACATTTTTGGGTATTATGAAATTATTTTATTTTTTTATTATATAAATTAATCAGTATATAGAAAATACGGTTTAATTATGATATGAAGAATTTAAATGAACCACAAATGCGATAGTTGCGGGTTCGATGCTGTCGCGAGGGAATGAATTATTTTTATTTCTTCTCTCTGGTAATAAGTCGTCTGGTAAAGCGTCCGAAACATAACATGTTTATATGTTATGTTTCGAATGTATTTTTATAAAAATGTTTTTTTGCAGTCGGACAACGCGTCAATGCCGTACATAACCAACAATCTCCAAGACCTGTACGAGTTCATAAAACGTCAGAACCAGTGGTTCCAGTACGGCGACCGCGTATGGGTCAACCACCTCGACTACCGACAGTGCACCTCCTTCGCATTCTCCGCCGTTGAGCAGACTGACTGTGCGCAGAGGAACGCCTTCGTGTGCGAAATAGGTGAGTGAGTGAACGAGTGAGTAAGTGAATGAGTAAATATGAGTATTTGCGAGTCGTGCGAATAAGTGTCTAGAACTTAGTAGTCAGAGCGTTTTGACGGTTTCCAAGCGGAGCGGGTTGGAGTCCAATTACATTAATTTTTTATTAAAGTTATAAAATATGTTTCTATCTATCTTTTATCTATTTATAATTTCAGATCCAAAAATATCAATCGACCCGATGTCGTGGCAAGGCGATGCCTTGGCTGTAGGTTTTGTCGGGGCTTTGGTAGCAGCATTTGTTTTAGTTGGCGCGGCTTTAATTTGCTGGTATACTAAGTCTAAGCATAGGTGAGATTTATATTATTACTTTTTTACATGAACACTTTTTTAATTTCCGTTGTTTCCGAGACATTCCGTTCTACACGCATTAAATCCACAATCATGGCTATATATCGCTTATAAATTTGGGGTTACCTTTTGGGGTTACCTTCGTAACATACTATAACTATAAATAACATATTATACTCCTCAATCCATGCAGAAACATCAAGCATCGCTTGCAATTTTATTAAAAAAAAATTAAAGTTATTACAAAATAAAGTATTATTTCGTCTTCGTAATCGCTTACTTATATCTATTTTATTATATTTTCAATATATTATGACTTTGTAAATAAATTTCAGACATCTTCAAAGGCTGGAGCGTCGTAATTCAATACGGCAGTCCTTGCATTCAGTACGGTCTATAGGAAGTATTAATGGTGGCTTTCCTGATACCCCATATAGAAGGAAAATGGCTCAAATGGTAATATATTTGAATAATGTAGAAAATTCAGATTATATTTTCTATTGCAGTATATATACAGAATACATTTCTACCGAGTGAAGATTTTTTTTATATGGCTTTATTTTGATGTATTTGGTTATCTCGAATTTTATGACTCGTTTGTAACTAATCCTTCCATTCCAGAGTACAAGATCAACAGACACATTAACAAAAGGCTCAGATTACCGCAAAATGCTCGCGTCAACGACATCAATGGAGTCCATGGAGAAGAGTCAATTCAATTCCTCCATAGAAGACACACAAAGTTTCGACATTTACGAAGCGCACAACCCCAATAACGTGATACAATTGAAACATAGCACTTTCAACAAGAAAACCTCGTCACCCGAATACAGCGTGCCGCAAAATAATTACGATTTGTCATACAAAAATGAAGGTTTTCGAGAAAATTCTGGTAATATGACGCCATCGTTTAATACGTTAGAGGAACTTCCGATTATACATCACCCCAACGGTCAACCGTTAGACATAATGTCCCCGCACAACGAAACACAATATTATTCATCTGATACTTTACCTTTGCGCGGAATGAATAAAGACGAGCCTATATTTAAGAATGATTTAGAAAATGAAAACAAATATGGCCACTACGGTGGGCAAGAGAATGGCGGACAACCGAAATTGTCGTTTTTGATGGAGTTGAGATCGAAAATGCCGGAACAACCGCAAGTTTCGACTTCTACGTTTGGTCAGAGACGTGTTCCTGGTAGGTTTAAATATTTTTATTAAATTAAAACGTTTATTCGGCACTAGGGATCCTAATCTTAGGACACTCCATTCCAGACGCAACGCGATCTCAACGGCTGTATTATTTTGTTTAGTTGTTTAATATTGGTAGTTGTGATAGTTGTGGTTCTAAACTTAGTGAAATTAGGGAGTTTTTTACCCGCAAAAGAAAAATTACCAAAATTATATATCAGTACATTATCTTTGAGTAGAGTAAGAGTAAATAAAGGAGAGTAAGAGTTAATAAGCAAAAAACCTTTTCATCTCTATTAATCTCACTTCCTATCATAGGCAAAGTATATTTCTATTTTGTCCAATGATGACTACAACGATTTTAATTAGTGCGAATCTTTTTTCCAGATGACCAATATGACTACGACGATCGTCTCCCCAGTCCGCCCAACCCTCCAGCTTACCTCAATTCTCCCCACTCCCCATCTCCCATTTCCCCATCTCCTCACTTCTCCCCAGACCTACACTCTAGATCTAGATCTGAGACGCTTCTAGAAACGGACTTCGACTTTGAAGACTCACAAATGAACACCTTGTCTGAGGACAGCAGATCGTACAGTCAGCCATTGGAAACCGCTATGTAGATTAACAATAAATATACAGATTATAACCCTGTTAAATAGAAAATTTTGCGCAATATTATGTATAATATTTTTTAAAAATTCAAAATGACTTATTAAGATTAAAAACTTTACAAATTATTGTGCAATAAAATTGAATACTTATTGACTTTTATGTATTACAAAATAAAAAGTATAGAAATGAGACATTTGGATTATATTAAAATAAATTAAGTTATATTAACATAAAAATCACCATTTTGAAATAAAATATGACAAAAGTGTCTGAACCGTTTTTTATAATGACTGCATGAAAATAATGATGACCAATATTAATAGTCATTAATCAATAATAAATAAATTTATTTAATAAAAAATATTTAGAATATTTTGATCTAAATAAAAGAATATAACTTTTATTTATTGCTCATATACATTCCATTTGTGCTAAATACATTACGTATTTAATATTTACCAATAACAATATATTGTAATGCTTATCAAATAGCCGTCCACCAGTGGCCTTAATAAGAGAATATATGTATTTGTCAATATATTACAAGTATGGATAAAAAAATTTTTCCTAATGTCTTCATACCTTAGAAAAAGGTAAATAAAATAAGACTGACGTCTTCATAGCTTTTGCATTTACTTTATCTGTATTTCTTCATCTTTTCGCCATTTTTTTACTCTATGCTAATAATTCATATTTTATTTTCCGTATTTTACTAATAATCGATTTATTATTAATTGCTACACTTAGAGTGGTCAATTAATATTTAATTATCGTTAAATTAATAATATCAATACAAATTGAGTGTTAGTTAAAAACTAAATGACGCCCTTGAGTGTAGCTTCTTTTTGGCATTTTATTAAATAGGACTTAATGTAAATGACACGATCTCATATTTTCAAATAGTGCTTTTTAACGGTAACATTAATATTAGATTAAACATTTATTAAATTACTGTTTTGTAATTATATTGTTACCATGAAACTTATTTCGTATTTTTTAAATATTTTTTTTGTTATCATACTAAACATTATATGATAACACGACATTTTGTCAAATGAATGTCTGTCTGCCTTTTAGTTTAATTTTTATAATTTTTCACAATTTAGTTAAGAAAAATTGTAATTTTAAAAATTAAGTAACTTTGTATGTCCGTCCTTTTGTAATATAGATATTTAAGTTTAGGTATATTATAAGGTATACGTTTATAAAGAACTAAATACAAATTGTCTTTTTTGGTTCACATTTTTTTTAATTTATGTTTATATATTTTATTCTTTATTATATTTATATAAAATCTATTTCTACATTTATCATATTCTTGTAATGATTTATATTATTTAAATAACGCTTTAATTATTAAACGTACAAAAATAGTAAATTTAATTAACTGGATAAATATTTAATATTTTTATTTGATGAATTTTATTTT
>JAEBDU010009292.1:0-20663 GCA_016802625.1 Heliconius numata | reverse complement strand
AATATAGGTAGTGTCTATTTATTATTATATGTAGATACAATGTAGGTAAAGAAAGCAAGGTGTGTAAGTTATGTTATGTTTATACAATTATAAAGATATGGGGGAATATTTTGTTTTACATTTATTATGATGAAATTTAAAAAAAAAATCTTAGTTGTTTTTATTATTTAGTACAATTTTTACGAGGTATTTTTAGATATGTAATCACTTAATGATAATAAAAAGTGTTAACAATGAGTGTATAATCATGATGTGACTCATTTGTTCACTTCCGCATATAACTTTAAATAATTGTATTACAAAAAGGTAGTAAACCGCTGCGCCATGACGGACTGATCCGTCATGGCGCAGCGGTACAACGCGGCGTCTGAATGCGACAGTTGTGGGTTTTCTTTTGTTTTTTTTTAAATTCTGTGCCCTGGTAACAAGCCAAAGCGACTTGAGACGTAGTCTCAAAAATTGGGCAAAATAAACAGAAAAATAGTTAAAATAATTTTATTAGTCTCGTCCAGTCGCGGCGCAGGGGCACAAACTTGGGACTATAAATGCGACGGGTTGTGGGTTCCATTTCGACTCGCGAAAATTCCATTTCCTCTATCTGATAACGAAGCAAGAGCAAAGTAATGTGGCTTACACTAGGTTCTCAGGTTCCCTATGCCTAAATTAAAGCCTTGCTTCACCATTTTTATACCACTTTCATTTCGATTCGCGGAACCAATAAAATCTATACAAAGACGCAAACATTCGACCCAAATTTATTATTGACGCGTACTCTATTTACGTATTCAATAGTAGGCGCGGCTATAAATGTGAGTTTATGAGAAATATATTCATTGTGTTAGTTTATAAGTTTATGTTATGTAATATTTTGTATGAAACATTTATGTATGGTAGGCGTGGTTAGTTATAGTATTTTTTTCAGTGTCACGCGTTATCTTGGTAGAGTAGAGATAGGTAGAGTTCTCCCTTTCCATCTAAAAAAAAATGGCTATGACAATATTTTTGTGTTATTTTTTTTCGATTCATGCTGTAACTTACACATAGCAGGGTAGGCAGAGGTAACGTGGGAGCCAAGTGTTAAGACATAAAGACATTTTGTTTTCCATTGAGATATTTTCGTCCCCCATTAGTATTACTGTAACAACTTCTAGTAAGCCTTTTACAAATAAATAAATAAATAATAGATAGGTAAGTTAAAAGAGACGTTTCTAAATAAATAAATTATAGAGTCGTACCTATGTACATATTCTGTTAATTATAAATTGCATTTGCTAAGTAACTTGTCTATAAATTACCGTCGCCTCGACCTGTTGCGTTTCGCTTAAAATATTACTTATTCATAATGTCATTGGAAATAATAATAAAATAGATTGACGCTAGCATGGTTTAGCAGATATTTGTATATTCCTGCGATGGTTGCGAATTCAATTTTCGCCTGAAGTAATGTTTATAATATTAGAAATAAATGAAATTACCTATATCCAAATTAGAAATAACCTGCGAGAAAGGCCAGTCGTGGCCTAGGGGCCCAAAGTGACAGTTGTGGGCTCGATTCCTACTCGAATAAATTAAATATTTAAAATTTTCATTTCATTGCTCTGGAGTCAAGGCAATGCCTCCAGAATTCGGCGGAAAATGGGAAACGAAGTGTTGATCTCTCACATTAAATTCCCTTTGCCACCCCTGTAAAATAATCTAAATATTAATAAAATCGTATCCTGGATTTTATTAATATTTAGATTATTGTACTTTCTTAGCCAATTCTAAAGTCTAAATTGTATTTCTAATAAGGTCATAATAACAGTACCATTTGCTAATACCCGACCCCGATACTAACACAATAGGTACCGTTCACACAAAAGTGAATCTTTATGGAGATCTTAGTCTAAATGAGGTAGCATTGTTTTGTTTTATTGTGTGTTTGTCCTTAATAGTTTAATGTAAGCAAATCTTGTATATGAGTATTAAACATATTAAAAATTTCATTAATAAATGAAAGCCGTCGTTTAGCACATAGCCTAAGTGCCTAAGAGCCTCTCTCTGGTAAATAAATTGTGCCGTTGAGTTCCGCCATTCATCACACAATGTCTGTATAAGTAGGCGAAGTATCTTGTTGGAGATACTTCGGATTCCCGGAGAATAATCTTTCAGATTCGAGAAATGCATGTACATATGTAGATGTCACCCTAGTGTTTCTACATGTACGAATATGCCTCTACTTCGCAAGGGCACAAGCATGTGACTGTAAACGCGGAAGGTTGTGAGTTTCAATCCCATTCGAGGATATGAAATACTTAATATTTCATTTCTTCGCTCTAGTGTCGAAGCAAAAAAACGAGGAGAGTGTTGAAGCACTGTAAAGTGAGGTAGTAAGAAGAGAGAAGTTCAGGCCGGTCGGGTATTTGTGACCTAAAGTATAGGCTTAAGAGGCATCTCTGAAAAGAGAATTAAAGTTCACTTCTGCTGCCCGACCTACTCTCGGCACCGACACCAATTTCGAAATAGTAATGCCATACTTTTTCCAGCAGATTCAGTAAAATAAATAAAAGTCTTATTCATATGCAACATAAGTTAAAACTATAAATATCTTTTTAATAATATCTCAATTAAATCAGATTGTAAACATGCCCGTTATGGGTTCGTTATTGTTAATTACTTTCATTTCCCGTTCTGGTAAAGAGCGAGGTGTTGACTTCCGTCGTCAGGGAAACTAGTGTTTCAACAGTAAGTCCCCTCTGCCTACTCTGCAATAAGCAGAAAAAGATGTCAACCTAAAATATGAGGGGCCGTTTAACGTTTCCTAAAATCTTCAATTTAAATAAGTAAGACTCTAAGTTTACGCAATCAAAAGATATAAGCATCGTTGTAATTGCATTTTATATGAAAGTGGCATAATTAAAATCTATAGAAGTAAGAACTTGCAGTACAAATCTAGTAAAAGTTTGTTTATCAGAAACCGATACCTACTGGTTTTAACGGGATTAATAACGGGATTAACCCAGGTAAATTAATATATATATATTTTTAATGGGATTCGATGGTTATGGAAACCATCATGCTGTAGATATAAAGTATAAGTAATTTAAGCATTTTTCTTTTCACATTTTAGTACAAGTTAGAAGTAAGGCACCACACATTGTGCAACAAAGGTCAACGCGACCTTCCTTGTCTATTTAACTAAGCTATTCTTAGATTGTACCTATTGTACAAAAAACGTGCCATTTATAGTATTTTGATTGTCACATAGTTATGTGGCTGCCGTTGTCGACACAAGCATCTGATTGTAAACACGACGGTTGCGAGTTTGATTCCCATTTGATAGAATTATTATTTATTTTAAAAATAAAAAAAAAAATGTGCTCATATTATAAAAAAAAAAAATTATAAATTTTTCTGTTGCAGTTATGCATTCCTTTATAGTTTAGAAATCTTTCTTCTTACTAAAAATTATGTGTACAAAATTGACTATATTAAAGGGCGACAGTTTACTAAACAACCATGAGTTAGATACGGTATGCATAAACTGCCACATAATAGAAGACCCTGAGCACTGTAGTACTTTTGTGACACAGGACTATAATCTTGGTTTTCTTAACTTTAACATAAGAAGCCTGAATAAGAATTTTGATATGTTCTTCACTACCTTACACCGCTTTAACAAGTCTTTTGACGTTATAATTTTAACAGAATGCTGGCTTAATGACATATCTATAATTCCCAAAATTCACTCTTACACAGCTAGTTATACTCAAAATAAAATAAACCAAAATAGTGGTGTTGTAGTTTATGTTAAAGACACTTGGAATTATATAGTATCTGAGCTTGATCTTGATGATGCCGACTGCTTGCAGATTCAATTAGGTGAAAATATAAAAATTTTAGCAATATATCGTCCACCATCTTTTAGAACCACTGATAATTTCTTGTTCTCTCTCAATACTGTAATTAAATCTCTCACACACTCTCATGAAACGTTAATAATAGCCGGTGACCTTAATATTGATCTATTAGGCACAACAAGCAACCAAAACCTAGAATACCTATGTCTAATGGCTGAACATGGACTATTTCCGGCAATCATCAAACCAACAAGAGGTAATGCTTGTCTTGATCATGTCTTCATAAATAAAATAGATGGAGCCATTGGCATCATTTGTAATTCCGATATAACGGATCACGACTTTGTTATACTCGGTCTAACAGCGAGTATGCCTTGCTCCAAGACTAAAACTCGACTTAAAACTAAATATAATATAGAGGGTATCAAGAAGGAACTTATGGACGTAAGCTGGACTGAAATACTTGATCCCAATGACATAAATAAATCTGTAAATAGTTTTTGCTCTAAGGTTTATTATATTATTAATAAACATACGAGCAAAAAAATTCCTAAACGCAGCGAACGTAATCTCAAACCCTGGATAACACCTGGATTAATCCGTTGTATGCGGCACCGAGATAGACTTCATATGCAATCACGGAAATATCCTAATGATACTCTAAAACGAATTATTTATACTCGCTATCGTAATTTTTGCAATGATTTATTACGCAAACTTAAATCTAAACACGATAGTTATAATTTATCGCTTTGTATAAAAAATCCCAAAAGGATGTGGCAAACTATAAAGGATATCTGTCACTTTCCTAGCAATAAACTAGACCCTTATGAACTACTTGATATTGAAGGCGCGGTTGACGCTAAAGATTCTTTAGACAAGTGCAATAAATACTTCTCAACAATAGGACAAACATTGGCTACAAAAATTTTACGTGAACAAAATACAGATGAAAAGAAGCTGACAAAGAAAATTAATCCAAAACACAACGTTTCAAACTCTTTCTTCATGAAGCCCACTGACCAATATGAATTAGATTCTATTATAGCATCATTGAAAAATGACAAAGCATCTGGTATCGATGATCTTAATAATGCCCTCCTGAAGGAAATTAAAGATCTTATAGTTTTCCCTCTTACAACTATATTTAATCAGAGTCTATTGTCTGGAATTTTTCCTGATAACTGGAAGATGGCATGCATTAAGCCCATTTACAAATCTGGAACGAAAGACTCTCCGCATAACTATCGTCCAATTTCTCTGCTGACAGCTTTCTCTAAATTGCTGGAGAAGGTTGTTAGCCGAAGAATCACCAAATATATCGAAGATAATAATTTAATTTCCCCGAATCAATACGGCTTTAGAAGAGGGCAATCAACGGAAGACGCTGTATCTCATCTAACGTCTAAAATAGCCGCCTCTTTGGATTGTCAAAAGCCCAATATTTCTATATTCCTGGATCTCTCTAAAGCTTTTGATACCGTCTCAATTCCAATACTCCTGGAAAAACTTGATACCCAATTTGGCATTCGAGGAGTGGCCCTTGAATGGTTCCGGAGCTATTTGACTAATAGAATGCACTGTACAAAAGTTAGCACATATAAAAGTGATATGGAAAAAGTCAGGTTCGGTGTGCCACAAGGAAGCATTCTAGGACCCACATTATTTATAATGTACGTAAATGATATTCATGATAATGTTGACGGTAATATAGTCTGTTATGCAGATGATACCGCAATTATGTATGAAGGTTCTACATGGCTTGATGTATTTGAAAAAGCTGAAACAGGAATGCGAAAAATATCCACATGGCTATCCTATAATCTCCTCACATTAAACATTAATAAGACAAACTACATCTGCTTTCATAAAACAGCTAGTTCCGCCCCCAAACCAACCTTACAACTTCAACTTCATACATGTCTCCAAAAAAGTAAATGTAACTGTTCAGCCCTTACAAAAACAGATAAAGTTAAATATTTAGGAATTCTTTTGGATCAAAATTTAAATTTCAAAGCTCATATAAAATCAGTCTCAAGCCGAGTGCGCAAAATTATCAGTATAATGAAGCTACTAAAACAATCAGCATCTCTTAAGACTTTATATAGTGTATATTATGCTATTTGTCAGTCTATAATTGTCTACTGCATAAGCTCCTGGGGTAGTGCTTTAAAATCTCATTTGATTCAGCTCGAAAGAGCTCAAAGATCGGTACTCAAGGTGATGCTTAATAAACCTTTCATTTACCCAACCGTTATGCTCTATCAGGAAAGTAACGTCCTTACCGTACGTCAATTATTTTTCTTAAAAATGGCACTGAAAGCACACCAAAGAATAGCGTCCTCAGGAGAGTATAATGATCTGATTAATCGTAGAAACTTTAATGTTCCACTGCCTAGAATAAGGTCTTGTTTTGCTAGGCGTTTCAGTCCTTACGTTGAATTATTTATTTATAATAAAATTGCTAGTGCATGTGATATTAAGCTTTGCTCGTTAAAAAAAGCTAAAACTAAAATTTCGTCATGGCTCGCTACCTTAGACTATAAAACCACTGAAAATATTTTATCACATATACAATAGTACCTATCATTATTCATTTTATTAATACTAACTGTAATTACAATAATAAAAAAAAAAAAATCAAAATTTAGCTATGTTTTAAAATTTAAATTTATTTTTGTTATGATTATTTACCTCTTTACTGTTTTCTTGTTAAACGAGTGTCAACATTAGTCTTAAATTGTTAAGTCATATATCGGAACCCACGATACAGGAATACCTAGTGTGGGTACCACCAGAAGTAACAAAAATTGTGTATGTTATTTGTTAATAAATATCTTTTATTTTATTTTTTATTTTTTATTTTTATTATGTTATTATATGATGCAATACCTTGGAAATTATACTATGATTGCAAAACATCTCAATATTTTAAATATCATTAAAATATTGCTGATTTTTCGATGTTTTTAGTTTCTCTTAAATACTGCATTAAAGCAGAAGAAAATGTTCCATTGTTTATCTTGCTTGATCGGCGAGATATACGTGAAAATAATATGTATTTAATCATATTTTTTATTTTTCATGCTAAAATTGAGCTCCACATCACTTTATTTTAAACAAGAGTCACACAAAATGATTAAATATTAAAACGTAAGAATTTTGCTAATCTTTTTTCTACTTATAGGGTCATGGCGTAATGGTCTTCGAAGACGGCACACATTATGAAGGTGAATTTCGATCTGCAGGTGTCTTCTCAGGGAAGGGTGTTTTAACGTTTTCCAGTGGAGATAAAGTCGAGGGCTCCTTAAATGGCGCTTGGACTGAGGGAGTAAAGATATCAAATGGAGTTATGCATCTAAATGTATCCAGTCCTGCCCCACCGCCCAATACGAAGCCAAAGTAAGTAACAATTGACATTTTCACATTTTTCTTATAGTTTGTTCATGTTATTAGTAACCTAGCAATTTTTCTTTTTACTTTACTATTAATAATAATTCCTATAAATAAGATTAAAGCCAGCATGAGCCACGTACAATATATCATCTAAAAGAAAGAATATTCTTTATAATTATAATTAATTAATTCTAGCTCATTCGGAAAACTAAGTGTCGCACCAAATAATAAATGGAATGCGATATTTCGTCAATGTTTCCAAAGCATAGGAGTTTCTGAGACCGCCCTTACTCCGAACGGTAGTCACTTCGCGAATGGCACCTCATATTCTGAAAACGTTAAAATTTGGCAAAATGTAGCAGTTGCTATATCGTGTTCACATAAAGAGAAACACACGAAAATTAGTGTGAAGAAATGTAATAATTCGGAGTTAGAGAAGTCAGTGGACTGTTTGGAAGTAATACCTCAATTTGGTCAGAAAACGCTCACGTTGAATGATTATACGGAGTTAAAGCTCTATTTACATAATGTAAGTATAAATGATTTGTGGAATTTAGAAATCATATTAATTAATTAGTGTATATAACGATATATTAGATAAAACGATTCTCTTGTTTCTTTCACGTTTATCCTTCCATTGTGACTTGTTTTCAGAAATGTAAATAATTTCTCGATTATTGTATAATTTCACTGGCATTTAAAGGAAAGACCCACAAAACC
The DNA here is from genome assembly GCA_016802625.1 of Heliconius numata. Lineage (NCBI taxonomy): Eukaryota > Metazoa > Arthropoda > Insecta > Lepidoptera > Nymphalidae > Heliconius > Heliconius numata. The sequence continues at coordinate 12,708 of JAEBDU010009292.1, read as the reverse complement.
TAATGTATATCATATGGGCTTTACTTTTTATTATATATTTGAATTGACGTTAGATGTATATTATCTGATTCTTTTCTTCTTTTTTATATAAAACCCATCACCAACTTTTTTAAGAATATTATGCTGATTCGGTTTTCTAATTTACCTCCCTTTAAACCCTACAAATCTCTTTTTCAACTATTTAACGATTTATCTTTTAAAATCCAATTAGGCATGTGAATCCACCCACCACCCACTCGGCCAACTGGTCCTAAGTTTAACAAACGCGTTCAACACTACCTACGGCGGTGTAAGAGTGCATCCTCTACTCTTGAGCCACGCTGTGAAGGAATTAAAGAGTATTACTTCAAGATTGTACCAAGTTGTTAGACTTTTGTTTCCTTCGCTCCCAATAGAAGGAACTGATGTAGTGTTGCCTTTGAGTGGTGAGGAAGATATGGAAGGGGTGGAAGATAGTAATCCTATTGATGGGTGAGTTAAATGTTTTAACATCAAATAAGTGTTATTATTATTATTAGAGATGCCAACGTGACGCAGTGGCCAGGAACCGTCTGTTGTCCTATTTTCTGCCGAATTCTTAAGACATTGCGTGTTGAGTGACCGAACTCAACCTCTGCTTCGTTACCAAAACGGAGAAATGCAGATGAATCATTCCACCGTGTGGCAATCGAACGCACAACCGTTACTCTAGCGTATGTTTGCATATTCAAATCGCAGTGAGGTAGTGTCGGCCGCGTCCCTGCTGCAGCCGGCGCTGTTACCGCGCGTGCACCCCGCGCTCTTCGTGCTGTACGCGCTGCACAACAAACGAGAGGACGACCTCTACTGGCGGAGGCTGCTCAAGTGGAACAAACAACCGGATATAACGCTTATGGCTTTTTTGGGGATTGATTCGTGAGTTTTTTTTTTCATTATATTAATAAAGCACGCAAGCAGTTTACTTTAAACAATAAGGCAGTAAAGAAGATCTAAGTGCCAAGACAGTCCATTTGGGGTGCTATTTGACGAACACGACGTTACCTTAATAGTACGTCGACGTAAAGTTATAATATCTTCTAAGTGTGACTTGAACCCACAATCATCACGCTATTAGAGGCTGTTCCACTGTACTAAGATGGTCTTATTGAATAACTCTACCCTAAAAATACAACTAATTTATACTTTGTAAAATAGTAGTAGTAGTGTAAATAGTAATAGTAGTAGTGTATTTTATTTACTTTGTAAAAAATCTTTTAAAATTTTTTACAAAGTAAATATGAATAAAATATAAGCATTCTCAGATGGAATGATTATATTATATGCATATCTTGTTAGGAAAGTAAAATCCAACAATACCAATATTTATAATCTATATTTGCATTATTACTTTTTCCAGAAAATTCTGGACAACATCATCAATAAACCCCACAATGTCACCAACATTTTCTCCCAAAAAAGAACAATTATTTAACGAAGCAGTTGAAACATTACAACAATTGAAAACAACATTCTCTCCGATAGAAAAGTTACTTGTAATAAGAAGTACATTCCAGAAGATGACAATTGCTGTTCAACAAGAGTTGGGTAGGTATAAATATTTTTTGGTTTGCTTCTGTACAATAAAAATGAGCGGTAAACATATTAGCACTATATAAATATTTGATGGAAATTTAAGGACAAACATACATAAAAATGTTTTATTCTTCCCCAGGTCAACACTACTTGTGGAGTATGGACGAGTTGTTCCCAGTTTTCCACTTCGTAGTAGTTCGAGCTCGTATATTACAACTTGGTTCAGAAATACACTTTGTAGAAGATTTCCTTGAGCCGGGCATGCAGCACGGGGAACTGGGCCTAATGTTTACTACTTTAAAGGTAAATATGATCTTATTGACATATGTGCATAAGATTCGATATATCATCGCCTACATGTTTTAGCTAAACATTTCAATAATACATTTTGTAACTAATTTAATCTTTTATTAAATATTTTTTTCTGTTATTAAAAATGTAATTCAATTATTTTTCTTCAATTACAGGCATGCTATTTCCAAATATTACAAGAGAAGATGTCCATCAACTCGTAATTTAGTGATAATTTTAGCTTATTTATATAATACAGTAGTGCGTCGATTATCTGAACCAATTGTTAATTGTAAGCATGGGTGATCGGATTTTTCTTCGAATAATTAAACTTCTTTCAGATCTACATATTTATTTTCATTAAAATTAAAACCATATTTACATACATAATTATATATTTAATGACAAATAGGAATTAAACATGAAGTACAAATAATACCATATATACCGCTGTAAGTAGTTCGGATAAACGGTCGTTCAGTTGATGTTCGGATAATCGACACTACTCTATAATAACATAATAATGATCTCGCAATAATTATTAGGTGCGCTTAAATGTTTTGCAAAAATAACGCTGTGTTCGTGTTTAGTCCTTAGAAGTAAACTTTGAGATTCCATTTTTTAATATTATTAATTATAATTCTATGACATTTCGCATAGTGTTGTTATAAATTTATAAATAATATTATAGCCCAAAAATTATTATTAGAAGTAGTTATAAATTGGAGAATTTTTTTTTTGGAAAGGATGTATACTGTTTAGTCTTTATCTTTTTTTTAAAAAATACAGAAACCTACATAGGTAATATGAATACATTTTATATTTATTATTGTTTATTTTTTTACAATGGAATACTTTAAAGATTAATTTATATTTGGTTGCAGTTTTTTTAATATCATAAATAAATCGTTTTGTGTGAATATGTGAATTACTTTTATATTAAAATTTGTGCCAAAGAAAGCAATATATTGGATTCGTAAATTATTTAGGCTTGGCTTAAATGTGTTGCATCCTATTTACTTTTTTTAGAAAAGAAATGTAGATATAAGCTTGTTATGTCTAAAAGTTTGTTAAATATCTACTATACTTTATTAAGTCATTATGTAAGTTAAGCTGAAAATCGTATCTATCCGGGGTTGTTGCATTAATTAAATTTATTCAGCTATTTCGAAGTGGTGGTAAACGCGACAGGTTGCTTAACACTAGGTTCTCTGCCAACCCTGCTATGTGCGGGATACAGCTTAATTTTTTTAAATTTAATACCAAATTAGTAGGTACATACATTATATTTTAAGTTTTTAGGTATGACGTAGTCATTCTTATATTGTGCTTTAATAATTTTAAGTTTTATCCATTGTAATTTCTTGCCATGCATGCTTGTGCATGCATTTTTTTTCTTAAGTGGTTTCTTTTCAAGTTATTTGTTACATTGAATAATGTTTTATTTTTTATCTGAATAACTCATAGGTATGTCGATTATAAAATGTTTTTATTTGCTTTATTATTTTTTCTTTTTTATAAATACAATAGTCAAAGCGTGAGTACAAAATTTAATTATATCACAATGTAAATAATTTGATGAAATAACATAAATTAATAATTTATATAACAGTTTTTAAACGAAGTGGGATGTTCCCGAAGTCCTACTACTGTTATATATCTGTAATATCATTATTTTTCCAAATAATTCATTGCCATAAATTGATATTTTTTGATATTTTTTTTCATTTATAAATATCGTTAAAGAAATGTAACAGCAATATTTAAATAGCTTCATCCGTCTTCGTTCTCCACTTCTTTATTTAAATAAACCCAGAATAATGGCTAAGTTTCCTCAAATAAATTCAAATTTAATTTATCAACTTTTAATAATTCCATATAGCAGCTAGTGTTTCATCAAACTTTTATATTATGTATAAATTAACGATCGACGAACCTCCTGAAGTATGTATTATAACATTTCTAATAATTTCATTTCTTTTTAAATGCATTAGACAACTTCTACACTGACATCTTTCTCACTTTCACAATAATAATATACTTTATATAGAAAACAACCAAAATAAATAAATATGATAATTAAATAGGTACACCTAAGATTTAGAGAACAGTTTTATTAATAAATTTGCGTATGTATTTACGTACAAATTTATTTTCACAATTCAATACTCCGAAATAAGTGTTCTCACGCACAAGAGGCCATTAGTGAATACTTAAATAGTTTAACAATTTGCGAACAATTTTTTTTCTATGAATATAAATGATAAAATGATGAATGAATGTTTTTGTTATATATAGCAACTTGTTATAAAATTAAGTACATACACCATATCATGAGAGTGAAAATGATGAAACATATTTATATCTTAGACAGTAAGGTAGTGTGTAAATTTGAAAAAATATATTTATTAAATTTCAATAAACGTTTAGAAAAACGGATTTGATGTTATTAATCACCTTTATCATTTTTTAACCTTAATTAGTGTGTTACCTTATTTGTAAAATGTTACCTTATTTTTTGTATTGAGGCCTGAGAAGACAATTTGTTATGAGTTACTTCATTCTTTAGCTTAAATGTAAGCATATTCTCTAGTAGAAAAACGTGGCGTTGAGTTTCGCCACACAACAAGTAATGTTTAACATCGTAAATTGAACGAAGTGTTAAAAATTCGTTTTAAGATATTCATGTTAACAAGCTGCTTAGCTTTCTAAATAAATTATGAAGCAGCAAAATACCATATCTATGCATAAAAGCACACTAATTTATAATAATTAAAAATTAAAACGTAAATAATACACAAATAGTTTATTAAGGCTATTTATTTCATTCCTATAAAATAACATACCAAATGTCTCTTTTGTACAACATCATATCAAAAATGTACACCATATTATATAAATTTCATGACGGGTAAATGTTACCCATCGATTCCTATTTCCTTGATATTACATATAAATATTATAATTATCGTTCGCTTATCTAATCTCTGATAGGTAAAAACTTGTTATAGGTACTGTCGTGTAACTTAAAAATATAAATATATATATATATTACAAATTTATGTGTAATAAAACAAACGTGAGCTCTTAATAATTTTAATTGGAAAATTATTTTTTGATTAAACATTTAAGTAACACAAGTAGAAAAGAGTCGAAAACAATTTGTAAAAAGACAAAGATTACATAAACTATGGCGTTATAAAAAAGTAATTAAAAATTACACGACAAGTCCACACTATACAGATATATCTACAATATGCCAACACCTATTTATTGTATTTTACATGATATAAATCAAACGATATACTGTTCACATAAATTCCAAACGTATTGCACTACTCTAAAGAACGGGAAAATATTGTCGTGTTTCAAGCATAGTATAAGAAATATTTATAAATAAACGAATTCTGATTTAACTATAACATTTAAAGTGACATCTATCCAGTACTATACAAATCGGATAATAGCGTTTTACATACAGAATCTAGTGCAATCATTTTTTTTCTATTTACTAATAAATATATTTTCATTAGAAGCTCTTTTAAAATTTAAAGGAAGTATAAAAATTCGTAGCTAAAATCTATAGTTAAATAAATTTAATATTAAAATGTCTGCATGAACTTTTTTTGCTGACGGTACAATCCCAGTCTCGGGTCGTACTGTGCGGCAGTGGCGTAGGTGGGAAGCTATTATTAAGTATAGTCAGGGGGCGTAATAGTGGATTCAGATATTCTTATTCATTCTATTGTAAATTCTTTTCAAACTCGTTAATTTTTAAACCGGTGAGGTGAATATTTAAAAACTTCAAAATGTAAAGTTATAGCCCATAGTAACCCATAAATATTAGAGGAATACGTGGTCAATCTAATTCAGCATCAAATCCTTTATGAATATATTAATAATATATTTTTTTAGACATTGTGAAACTATTGAATACCCTCTTCCATAACAGACATGACTATAAATGTGAATTAATGAAAAAAACAATATTTTCAGTAAGCAAGTCCATATACTTAGGTACGTTCTGCATAAAAACTTACATTACAATTATATGTATAATGAATCTATTTTCAGCCACTGCATAGTGCATACTATTACTTTGTACTTTGTTCACAAGCAACTAAACTGTTCGAACAGAACTCGACTATAGCACATAAAAAAATGAAATATTGCCAACATAAAAATAATTTTCATTTATTATTAACAAGTTAAAACTTATGTATATAAAATAAATTATAAAATAGATAAAGCGCGAGGCAGCAGTGTAAAATACCTCAATCCAAGACACTTTTAAAAGAATGACATTATTTACGCTATTTGACACAAGCAATTTTTCTTAAAAAATCGTTAATTTCTTTCATATAAACCAATCAATTAGACGTTAAATATTAAAAAAATATTTAATTTCATCATATTTTCCACCAACTGCCTCGCATCGGCCAATGATTACTTTCAGTAACTATTACCTTGTACCTAATACGTTATAAATGGCTTTTTCTCACACAAAATATGGCTACCATTGCAACTGGTTCGCGAAGCACCGGGACATAAACAAAAATCGAGTTCCGTAATTTATACATATAAATATATAAATGTAGGTTAGACAAAAAACAAACAAACATTATTGCGTTAATCACTATTTCGTACAACTTAATCTAATATTAAATTACAGTTAAAAAAAAATCGCAATCCTAATCATATTGTAACAATAAATTTTTGACATATGTATAAAAAAGAAGTTGATAACGTAAAATTTATATTACATCATAAGGAGAATATCAATTGATTTTTATTGCATGCATTAAATTCAATATAAAAATTAACAATTAAATTCCTAAACAACATGGACGATACTTAATGTCGATCGATTTTTTTAACAAAGATTGTGCACACAAGAACGAACGATTGAATGAAACTAAATAAAATGAACGAAAGAAAAACTAACACGAACGATAGCTGCTGTATTAGAAAAAAATTCAAATGTGCACAATCTCTTGTACTGTACATAAGACAATTCACAGATTTTACAGTTATAATATAAAAAATGTTCATTCATTAGAATGAAATCAATAAATCTTATAAACTATAGAAATCAACGTATATATTACTATAACATACTAAACCTATATATGTTAATGCTTAGGGAATAAATGCTAGTGGTTTATGGGACGATGATTCACACAAATACGGACTACATTTACACTCTTGCATCGTTGTTCCTTTTTATATAATAAAAAAATGAACACAATATCATTTGTTCTATATATTATTTTAGTGATAGCTAAGTAGAATGGACTCAAAAGCTATAATTATTAAAATTGGACCAAATAAATAAACAAAATGACAATTCAAATTAAAATAAAATGTGAATTTGATTTCTCTCTACTTTCATCACTAATCAATCTGCTTTGCCCAATTTCGCCTTCAAATTACAATACAATTTTCGCTTAAATATATCATTTTTTCACAATTATCGCCAGTAATGAAAAATGTGAAATAAATATGAAATATTCAATATTACCCTCCCAAGCGTAGAATGTAGTTGCAATCCACAAATATGTACATATAAAATGATAAAAAAAACATGCTATTTGATACACGATATGAACGGGACGGCTGATTTGTTAATCAAAACATTAATTGGCTAAAATGGATATCACGTGACCTGACTAATGGCTTCCAGAGGTCTATGACCTTTTGACATATCGAAATGACATCTGACATTTATACTTTTTAAATACACTTCCAAGTTGAATGTGCCACAATTTCACTTTAAAAATCCTTATATTAAAACCGTTAAATGTATGGGTAATAGGTTCAAATACAGGATTTAAAACGAGAAATGGTGAATATGAGCATAAATAAAAAATAATTTTACATCTAGCGATAGTGTACTACTATTCGTATTATACATATTGATACACTAAATAACAAATGTCTATAAGGAGTCGCGTACAAATCATAATAATAATTAATTTAGAAATTAGATAGAAATTAAGAAATAGTTATTTACATTACTTGATAGAATAGATTAGATAGTATTTGAAATCATACGAGTTGCTGAACAATAAATTATGAAACTTTCATATCACTGCCTATCTCTTAATCGAAACAAAGTGTGCGTACCATATTTAATTTCGTGTTTCTTATTTAACTAATACTGAAAGCACCATCACATACACCCTTTGATAATAATGCCCATCAAATTTGCCCAGAATCTTTAAGGTTCTTATCACATAATAAGGAAGTACCGCCATAACTGTGTAGGCAAGCTCTCTTTAAGGAATACCAACAAAGAGAAGCGAATGAAGGGAATTACCTTCGCCCTGATAATTTCTTATGGAATATTGACTTAAGATTAAACGAGAAATCACCACCTCGGTCGCTAACTCCTCCATTGCAGTCAATACCAGAGGAAAGTGGACATTTTTCTGAAACACAAGTCTTAGATAAGACAGATAACCTTCAGCAAATGACAATTTTCACGATTAATGGTACTTTTGACTGTTATTACTGAGTCCGGAAATTTGTCAAGTTTTTATCAAATTGAATGAACAAATAGAAAAGAAATTGATTGCTATAAGAACAGACAGAATTTTACATTTGAATGTTGGCTTACAAAACGTTATTATGCAGATGCTATTGTCTTACCATCATATTTCACCCTAATCAATCCAAAAACCTTATCCAATATTATGATAATGTGTAAAATTTTGAATTTTGACGTTTATATACGCGGATTACACACAAGACTTTTTTTTCAGATTCACGCTGTATCCCGGAGGCAGACTTAGTGAACCTATTTACTTAGTTAACCTATAAGATACTCCGTTTCTCATGCACCGCCCAATTTTCGAGACATTCAATCTTGTTAACAAAACAAAAAAAATGAAAATAATTTAATCCTCCGATTGGGAATTGAACCCACGACCGTCGCGTGTAAAGTCAGACGAATTTATTTTGCTACATATTAATGGCATATAGTAATAAAAAAAAGTTATTTTACAAGGAAACTAACAATTTAACATTAAAATACTATTTTAACATCATTTAATAAAATGTAATTCCTTAATTGGCAAAGTTCTGATATTCAGATATCAATTTCATTTCCATAGAATCAAATTGTGATTTTGATACTTATAACTTAATCAATAAACCACAAAAAAGCAAATTGATTGTTAGAAATTGTTTTTTTTTTACTCATTCTTTTATAGCCGGTATTATCAATAACTTGTTAATAATGTAAACATGTCTTGTGTGTAAGCCTACTTATTCATTTTATGTAAAAATATATATTTATAATGGATTCATATACAATAAGGGTAAAATCGATCAACTTCTAAAAAACTAGATAATACTGAGAGTAAAATCATATATTGTGCTGACAATACTGTTTCACGAAAACGTGAACGCAAAACGCGAAATATATATAAAAAAATATTCAATTATGGTTTTGGGTTCAAATCCATCATTTACCGTGGTGTATATGAATTAAAAAGAACTGAACTAATATTTGATACAATCGGATATAACATAACATGGCGGCATTTGTCTCCCACTTAATAATAGCATGTCTATACAATATAAATGGTAATATAATTTATTAATATTTATTTCCCTATTAAAAAAATTAAAGCGACTGAAGCATTTCAATATTTAAGTACTTCTGGTTAAAGGGCGGTGAAACAATATGCCACCATGCTGGATTTCAATAAATACATTAAAAATAAAATACATAACAATGTTCACAATTAAATTTCTCATTTAAATAAAAAAAAGTATGCATACATTATGATAATGTAAAATCACATCAATGCTTATGTGCACTTAAAAAAAATATAAAGCTGGTGTCACACTAGAAAAATATAAAATTCACACTTATTAATAGCAGCCCATCGCTTTGTCAAGATGTAAATCGCTTATTAATAGTAATAAATACATTAGTTTTGATATGACAAAAAATGTAATAAAAAAAAGAATCTGCTCAGTAGCTTCAAGACTTATTTACAACCACATATCCTACATTCTATACAATACAATCCAATAAATATTATATAAAATTCCATATAAATAGTTCATTAAGCATTCTTTAAAGATAAAAAAAACTTGTCAAAAATATTTACACGTACAAAAAATTAGTGTAACACTAGCTCCATACCGTGTACACACCTAAGTGCTATATGCCGCTATAATACTATGTACACGCGTCGTTACAATATGTACTGTGATTATACGTTAAAATGTTTACGATAAAAATATATATTTATACAATACATATTATCAGGACTGACATTACTTCCACGTAGACGACAGTCCATTTGCGAAATTCGTAATTACATTAAGTCTATTCATTATATATTATGTCTTAAGCGAAACCGAGTCGAACAATTCCCGTAAATGGCAACACCTGACTTACTCGTATTTTGATCCCAAGCACGATATAAAAAATTGAAATCGTTATTGAAAACGATGCGATTTTAATCGGCTAACTACAATATTAGAATCGAACATAAATAATCGTTTATTCTCAACAGCTAATCGATTACAATCGCACGCACAATTCAAATTTAGAAGAATTGAAAATAAAAACAAAAGAGGAAGCATAGCTCAAGGGGAAGTATGCACGGACCACTTACGCACTAGATACCTAAAATGTAAAATAGGTACAAACAACGTCCTTATCAACCACAAGGCAAAATTGGCACTTAATACGAAGTTCGCCCCCTTCTTGATCAACGTCTCGAGGAGAGTCAGCGACGGTACGGCGTGCACCACGCGCGTGTCGGGCAGGACGAGGACCTGCGGGACCAGCGGGACGAGCGGGACCAGTGGGTCGCGGGTGGGCACGCGCTCGTACCGCCAACGCCCACGCGTGGGCAGGACGAGGTCGATCGTTCGCTATGTGGGCGGGGAGTTCTGTGTGGGGTTGTAGGGGTGGTTCGAGTTGCGCAACACTGTGTACACACTGTCGACTTTGCTTAATTTCTCGAAGAACGGTATCAAGTCTAAAAGTTCTGAATCTGTCATATCGTCGAACCATGACGCGACAGGTACCTGTAATTAGACGGAAAATATATTAAAACATTTATTATAATTAATTGAATTAACATCTGGACATATTATATCCTATATCTTATAAAACAAAGTCGCTTTTCGTGTCTGTCTGAACTTTCTAACTCTTCTTCTTCTAAACCACTCAACGGATTTTGATGCGGTTTTCATCATAAGGTCGAGTATTTCTCAGGGAAGGTTTATATATAGTTTATTATTTGTACATTCTTATGTAAATTAACATAAATACGATAAATGTGTATAAAGTCCTACCCGTTGAGACACTTTCGCGCATGCGCTGCTTTAATAGTAAGTACTACATGAAGATAAAGTACTGAAATATTGTTCCTCTTAATAAGATCTACAAAAAAGTCCGCGACAGCATATTCATATCTTTTAAAAATAACGTGTAGAGATCATATTTCTGTCTAAAAATTGTAATTTCAATATATTTTTTATTGTGAGGGATATTTTTCCATAATGGTATTAATCCTTATCCTTTAAAATACTTTATTAAATTTCTACGTTAAACGAAGATAAAATTTGCTTTTTACACTATTTCGAAATTGCGAATAGTTTTAGAGAAAAACGCATTAAATTGTTGACACATCCCGCCGTTGACACATCAGCTGTATGTTACTCAAGTTTCACTTATACCTTACTCTCAGCATATAAATAAGTATATTAGTTACGTTGGCCATTTAATGTAGATCAAAACTGTCTTTTACTGTTTTTCATTTTAATATCAAAAAATCCTTGCTGCGAAACGGCTTATAGAAAGAAGCGCGTCCGCCGCGCCCGCCTGCCTTACACGCATGGGTGGTTCAGTGGTAGAATGCTCGCTTGCCACGCGGGCCCGGGCTCGATTACCGGCTGATACATTCTATTTAATTTTCCTCACAGGCAGCCACGTAGTGTTTGCTTTTCATCAGGGACAGAATACCCTCTTCAGCATTAACCACAAGCTCGAAAACCGCCTGACTCTATAGCAACGAAGATCTAGATCTTCGTGCAAACGCATCTAGATGCGTTTGCACGTATTGGATAATTGGAGTTGAATGTATTAATTATTTCAGCGCGATATATTTGGTTTCATATTTTTTGTAGTAGTTATTAGTAGTTTTGTAGTAGCTATTTTTTATAGTAGCTATTAGTAGGAAGGTTCTTGTTTATAATTTCTTCCGTTTAAAAATAGTCATTTAACTATCTTAAAATAGTCATTTAAATATATTTTAAAAAGTACTTGAAAAGATTAGTAGCACAGATTTAAAATTACGGTACCTACTAAAAAATCCTTGCTGTGTAAAACAATTGGAAAATCCTTATTGAAACTACGAAAATGCGGGTTGCATTAGGGTTTAATTAATTTTCACATTATCTTAAGTGCTTTGCAAACATACATTTTATGAATAATCCAGTAGTAAAAGCGGGCGAAGCCGCAAGAGGGCCGCTAGTTTACTTATAAAAAAGATATTATAACACCTAAATATTGTACATTTGGATTGTTATATCTTTAACTTTAACTGTTTAAAAATGTAAAATATAATAATTATTCCTTGCCAATAAGATGCGAAATAAAAAGCTCACAATAACAATAGTAATATACAAAAACTACAAACAAAACACAATAGTCATCAAATATCATTATGCAAATAACTGTTGTTCAGCCTCTCAGACGCGAACTAAGATTTGAGTGGTAAAACGTAAAATAAAAAAATATTTAATTGCAGTCCCAAGCGTTTCTAATTACTTCAGGCAATGTTAATTATAATATAGAAATAATATTTATTACCCAGAGGAATGATTATATTTAAA
>JAEBDU010009290.1:0-11683 GCA_016802625.1 Heliconius numata | reverse complement strand
CACAGTCAAAGTTGCGGCCAACAAGTTCAACCGCTATTTCTATTTACTAACTTATATGAATTTCCATTATAACGTATCTACTCGTTTGTTGCATCATAAGTTTCATCGCTTTATTTATTTGAAAGGTTTAGATTTATAATTTTATTAAATGGTCTGGTCTAGTCTAGAGTCTAGATATTTTCGTACTCTTAACTATGTTTTACCATGTTATGGATAAGGTTTTTAGCGTCACGCTGTATTCCGCAAATAGCAGGTAGAGGGAATTAGTAGTAAGACCCCGTCCCCCATTTTCCACCGAAATCTGGAGACATTGCTTGTTGAGCGCCTGAACTCAGCGTCGCAAGATTTATTTTCTAAGTTATTCATAAGTTAATAGTTAAATTGTGGCAATGAAGTCGCTTGAAATAAATTATTTAAACGATCTTCCACAAGAACAATAATGTAAACGAATGCCTCCCTAACTAAGTTAGCAAGTTACAAACTAAGTTTACACGAACTGTAAATAATCCAGTACATATTTAAATACGTTGACGCACTTCCTACGCTTGTGCGCCATCGACAGAAGTTAATAATAAATTCCAAAATTTAATAAACTAACAAGACCCAAATTTGTTGTAATGTTTGCTCGGGTGAAGGATTAGGTACAAACCATGGGGGTAGTAGCTTAGCGCGTGGACTATCAGCGCGATGGTTGGGGACTCGATTCCCGCTCGTGGCAATGATTCTATAATGATTCAATATTTTCATTTCCTCGCTGTGGTCACAAAACAAACCACGTCGTTGAGTCACACAACTTAACACGCAATGTCCCGGAATATTCGTTGGAAAGTGGAGAACGGAGTATCTCGACACTAGGATCCCTCTATCTGCCCTGCTATACGGAATATAGCAAGCAGTTCAAAAAATATTATTCAAAAGTGAGTCAAAGTAGGTTCAGTCTTGCCTTTGCGAGCAGGGCGGGCGGCGCGGCTCAGGGCGGGCCGCCGTCGGCTCTAGCAAACATACGGCAATAATTTTTGAAGGAAATTGAAAACAAACACATCGATCCAGGTATTAGTAAACTGGAATGTTTAGAGAACTCGCTCCGAAACGTAATGAGAATTTTTACCTCCCGGAGCGAAACGGGTTTTATTCATTCGGTGCGCGATTCTTTTCTGATGCAATTTGTTTTCATATTTTATTTTGCGTTACTTTTAATATTTATTTTGTTGTTCTAGAGTTTTTGAGTTGACTATTTTTTTCACTAATCTATTTATTACATATTTTTATAAGAGGCTTAAATATAAAAAAAAATATAAGAAAATATATCCTACTATATAAGTTATTTTAAAATAATCTTGTTTTAACATGAAGACCTATTCGGTCAAAGAGATGTACGGATATTTTACATTCATTTCAAACGTAATTTAGGTTAATGTGTAACCTCTATATTTATGTACATACAGCAAATAAATAGGACGGCATATCCGTGTATTTAAAAAAAATAAGAAAAACTGGCAATGTGCTTTTTATTTATGATTATAGTCCATTGAGGTCCATGGGATATCGTAGAAATATACAATTGGTAATGTAGTCGATTCCTTTTTGAAGAAATTGTAGTATTAATTTTTTTTCATTTATCCTCTCCCTTAAAAAAAAAACGTTTCAAAAGCGAGTGGATAGAAAAGAACATAGTGCTATAACTCTAAGTTACGAGTATATATCTACTGTACATACTTGGCCCTCTAATTGGTGTTCATCTAAATCATTTCACGCTGTATCCAGCACACAGCAGGTTAGGCAGAGGCAATCTACTGTTAAGACACTCCGTTCCCAACTTTCCGCTGAATTCTGTAGGCATCGCTTGTTGAATTGCGAAACTCAACGCCGAATTTGACACCAGAACGAGGAAATGAAAATATAAATGTAAATAAATATTTTTCTGTTCCTCGAGTGGGGATCGAACCCACACACCCACACTTTGAGCCCCTGCGCCACGACTAGCCTCAGACATTTATATGTCAGTGTTAAATAAATATCATTTGAATATTGTAATATTTGTAAACTTTTATTTAAGTTACCACGGCGTTGTAGCTTTCGTAGCTTAAAAGTCGCTACCACCTATTATAATAAGCTTAACTGTATCATAAAAGCTATGCAAAAGCTTTGCCATATACATATTACAGTTGTATTTATTAAGTGTATATAATACATGTAGTATTAAACTTTAAAAACGATGTAGGTGGAGGTTGAATCCGCTTATATTTTGTTTTGTTTGTATCACTATATCCTCCTTCGTTGCTTCATTTAGAAGGGGAAAGTAGAGGAAACCTTGCACTAAAATACTTCATTACCCCTTTTCATAAAACAATGTTGCGCTATATCTTCTTACCAGCAAATACCCAGAGTGGAAATAGAACCTACAACCATTGTGTCTGGTGGAGGATTGGCACCACCATAGCTACCCTCAAATATATAAATAATTATGTGTAATTATTAATATAAGTAATATAATTCATCCTAATTAGAAAAATATGAAATTACAACTCACAAATAATACATACGTAGAGTTTTGAAATAATATACATATCCTTGTATAATATAATATTATTCCAAAACTCTCACAGTACGTACATTAACACGAACAACACACCACGCGAAACACGAAAACAGCAGGTAGTTTATTTTAATTTAAGTCGTATTTTCATTTAAGTGCAATTAATATAGAGCTCGCGAGCACACGGGCGCTGGTAAATGAGAGCTGCGGGTGAACGTGACCGGGCAGCGGGAAATAAACACTTTGCTATGTAAATAGTGTTTCAATACTGAGATACTAGGATAGATAGGTGGAATTAAATAGTTGATTGCTCTTAAGAAAAACAATTGTGTGCTTTCATCGCCACTCGGATGAGAGAAACTCTCTTTCTTCACTCAACATGCAAAATCTATAAAATTGGATGTGAATAGGGAACGGAGTGTCTTAACACTAGGTTTCCTCTGTCTATTCTGCTATGCGGGAAGCGTGAAGCTACGTGCATTGATTTAATAATGACAAAAATAATGATGTTAGTTTCTTGAGAACTGAAAAAATTGTTTGATGTAGAGATAATTTAAATGTATAAAACGTTGCCTTATAATAAATGCATTCTACAGGAAAAAGAAAGAAGTAAATAAGTTCCCAAATGGGATTCGATCCCACAATCACCTCTTCAACCATATATTAGGACGCGACGGCCTAAACTAAAATATAACAAAAAATCCGCTTCACGCTGTATCCCGCACACAGCTAGGTAGGCAGGCAGAGGGAACCTAGTGTTAAGACTCTCCGTTCCTCATTTTCTGTCGAATTCTGGAGGCATTGCGTGTTGAGTGGCAGAACTTTGAAATCCAGAACCATGTACCGCTGCGCCACGACGACGGTCTCTAAATTAAAATATGACTAAAATATAGCTTAGTTTTTATTTTGATAAACTGAAAAATCTACATACCAAAAATTTCCTCTAAAATCACAAAATTGACTATAAATAGCAAAGTTACATTCGAGTGCAGTTAATAAAGGCGGACTCTCGCATGTGCTGAGTACACAGCATTACTGCTAAATAAGTAGGTGGACGTGCGCGACGAACGTGACCCAGCAGGATATAAACACGCTGCTAGTGGTCAGGGCTATTTAAATACACATATAAATAATCTCATCGAATCTAGGAATGAAGTGTTATTTCTTGACTTCTTGATTCAAATATATGGGTTTGAAATTGCTTTTTATTTATGTGCAGCTTTACTCTTTTCACGTATAGCTAGGTAGGAAGAGAACTTAGTGTCAAAACACTTCGTTTTTTGCTTAGTTATTGAGCAATTGTGAGTTGAGTGGGAAATGAATTTTCTCTATTTTAATATAATCATTCCCCGAGCGGATATCGAACCGAAAACCATCGCGCGTTGACGTCACTGTGCACCTACAGCTTCACTAATATATAATTTAAAAGGCATCTAGTTAGCGTGACGTCGTTAGCACCAACTATGATTAAGCGCGGATATATTATATATAGAGTAGTTACTACAGTAATTGTCTCTGCGCGACGCGTGAAACATTCATGAATGCTTGACGGACGGGGCGTAGTATCTTCTCTGAGTAATTTACACCTAACCATCTAAAGCGTGAATTATTTTAATGAATGAAAGTTATATATTATTTAATGTACTTAAGTAGGGGAAAGAGCGTGCGACTGTATATGCGGCTGGTTGTGGGTTCGATTCCCATTCGAGGGAGTGACATATTTAATATTTTCATTTTATCCTCCTGGTAAAAAGGCGAAATGTGAATTTGACTTTGGTTAGTCACAAAAAATGTACTTCAGGTAATCAGTTGAATAATAATAGTAATAGGAAGAATAAACATCTAAAATAACAATAAATAGGTGTTTATGAAAATTCATAGCTATTTTTATTGCCATTCTATATTTTGTGACGGACAGTGGGAAAAAAGATTTAAGCAAAAATAAAGTAGTGACATGGAGAGACCTCATTTGACCTTCGAGAATATAGTGTCGAGGTTACTGGAGGAAGAGCGCTTTAAAAAGCAGTAGGACCCTCAGGGAGCATATATGAAGCGGTATGCATTATGAAGGTCTGGCTACCTCGCTATGGATAAAGCGCGAATCTAAAAAAACAAAACAGAATATGAAACCGTGTCTTCTAGATATAATATTTAATCTGTAAGCCCTCAAATTAAAGAAAAAAGTACTGGGGCACGGATAAATCATACTATAAAAGCTTAGTGAGCAAAGCTGCGAAAACTTAGTTTATACAACATAGAATGGGATTAAATGGAACAAATTTTAGTACTTCACAAGAAAAAGTGCAAACTTTTTAGTTTCTAGTTTAGTAAGTTTTCCAAGAATAGAGATTCGACGACTAACAGAAATTCTTATTGAATCGAAGATAAAGTTGAATAACATAATGTGGTAAAGAATAAGTATAACATACATTACTATGACGGGAAATGACTGGCGCTCAGGAACACGCATAATGGTGATGATAACGATATATCTGCAAAGGCTGGCTGCTCTTTATTTAGATTACTTTTGTCAGAGATATTTTATGTAATTCCATGTGACAAATACTGTCGAGGCCAGTCGTGGCGAAGGTTCGACTCCCAGTTGAGTAAATGAAATATTTAATATTTTATTCGCTCTCGTTTCGAGGTAAACCACGGCGAGATCATACTCAACACGTAATGAATACAGCGTGAACCTGGAAAAGATATATGATGTAAAACTGGATAGCTAACAATACTATATATATTAGGTTGCCTCAAACATGATTGCCATTTCTTGACGATTTTTACTCTAAAACCTTAAAAAAACGTAGAATTTATTCCGTCAAATAACACGAAGTACATTTTTACTTTGTTTAATGCCTCTACTTTTCACTTCATTTCTTTTGCTCTACTCTTACAAACACTATATTTTCAAGATTTTTATCAAAGGTTCCAACTAACTTTAACTTTACCAAGTTTTTCTTTCAACAGTATCTCTAAATCTGATAAAAAGTAAGAATTTTGGCTAACGCCGACATGGCTCAGTGGGACAGCGTCTGTCTGTGAACATGACGGTTGTGAGTTCGCTTACCACTGGAAGTAACGATTATATTTGATTTATTTTCATTTCCCCGCCCTAGAAAACGAATTACTGAATTAGAATTATTTGTAGTCCGCCACTAAACATTCGAAATATCTCAATGTCTCGAAAATATAACGGAAAGTTGAGAACAGAGTGTTTTTATTAAACTAATTTCCCTCTGTCGACTCTACTATGCGGGAAAAAGCGTGAAGCTGCTTTTTTTGTTATGTTATATAACTTAGTCCACTAAGTCACTTATAGCCGAACTTTGAAAATTATTCTATTATTTAATGACTCCAATTTTATTAATTTCAACTTAACCAGGCTCGGTGTTCATTCGCCTGTATAATTTGTAACAATTTAGCAACGCTAACTAGTTTGTTTGCACTATGTTACTTTAATTATATTGATTCCAAATTGCCGTTTCGGATAAGCTAATTCCATGAAATAGAAATCCAATTATGCTATTTATATTTGCATATGCTATAAAATTTTCTGTTTTATCGTTTATTTAATTATTTTATTACATATTTTGAAAGATTACAATATGTAATACTTCAGAACTGTCAAATACCTATAGAAAATTATGTAAAACGCTCATAATGTAAGTTAATCTTTCTTTATTTTTGTTGAAAATTATTATAAGAGATTCAACTTACTTTTCATTTTCTTACCCTTACCTATTACCCGAGTTTTTTCAAATTCATGACACTTAAATACAAACCGTTTGTACTCTGTTTGTTTAACAAACGAGACTTTTACCCTGGTGTCGAGGCAAAGCATGGTATTGAGTCTCGCCACTTCTAGAATTCGACGGAAAGTGAGGAATGGAGTGTCTTCACACTAGGCTCCCTCTGCCTACCCTGTTACCTATAGGATATAGCGTGAAGCTGAAAAATGAAAATAAAAATTAATAAATATAACCAGAGCTTTCAAAATTCTGTAAATTAATTATTTTTTCATATCTACACCGGAACTCGTAACTTGTCATGTATTTACCATCGGTATCGCGCACAGCGTACCAATTTCCGCCGCTGAATAATGACGCGCGATTAGCGAACCGGAACCGAAATGGATAAATCACTAGACATGTTGTCAAAAATATATCTAATATTGTCACTTTGTTAACGGTATAAGAATTTATATAGTAAGCTTTTATTTAAAAGATATTTACTTTTATCTTTATCAATGCTCGATTATATTATTGAAGGTCGATTCCTGTCGTTCAATTAAATTCAATTATTAATTATAAATTCAATTTATTTAAGAATATTCGAGTTCCAATTCAAAAAACTTTAGCATCTAATCAAAAATAGTAACAAATGGTTATCCAAGTAAGAAACTAACATTCCCTTATTCCAGTTAGATAAAGCTAGCCTCGATCGCCTCCAACAAACGAACCGACGGAACCACTCTGATAAAAACTTCGCAGCATCAGCTCGGCCATTAAGATTTTCTAAATTGGCTCTCAGCAGGACTTTTTTGTTACTAACTTTACCTGGAACTTAGGAATGCTAGTCGAAGTGCCGTTGCTCGGCAAAATAGGACTTCTCTCGTGGAAAAGCTGCGTTGGTACTGATAAGCAAGTAATTACCTGAGCCGGACCAACGCTTCAAATACTCTGGCTATTAAAACTTTGTATTACCTATTAGTTTGACCCACTTATTTGGAATATGGTGAAAACTAATTCTAGTTGTAGTATACTTGTTTGTGGGTTATTATCATATACAATCCCCTCAGCTGTAAACTAAGGTAATTAAGTTGAGTTTTTTCAGCTTTTTTATTTTAAAAATATTGTGAGCAGAAGAAATTTCATTTTCAAATTGTTCAATGAAACGATTGTCGTGGATTCTCGTAAGCTCCAATTTCGGGCCAAATTGTTCTGAAAATATTAAAAATGGAAATGGTTTTTGGAAATATATTTTTCAAAGGAAATTTGTTGAGAAATAAACGATGCTGATATTGACGTTGAAAATTTCGTAGCAACTATCGGTTTTATGTACCTATATTCTTATACAGTTTTCCTGCATACATAAGTAAGTATATATATATACAAGTATTATATACATTTTTAATACAGCATGTTTGGATAGGTAAATGTTTAAAGGCAATAATAATTAAATTACAAAATACAAACACGCACGAACACGTATCATTAGGAGGTACAATTAGTCAATAACACAAATCTACGTAAATATATTGTGTAAAGGACTAACTTCATCTCTTAACAAGCACGCAGCCTCCACGCGTGACGCCATTCTGTATTCCACGCTCACTTCAGCGTGATAGCGGCTACGCTTATACTAATCCTGATATCTCTCAATCAGGTATCTAAATGATATGTGGAGGTTGTTTTCATTATGTCTTAAGAGTTAATTGTAATTTATAATCTATATATATAAAAGGACTTGTCCTCACTGACTGAGGTAAGACGGCTCGGCTACGGCTGTGTGTGCAGCCGTAACCGCTGTGCGTAGAAACGTGAAATTTGGACAGATGTTTGCTTTTGGAATCTGGACATCCACTAAGAAGGGGTTTTGAAAAATTTTAACCCTAAAGGGGTGAAATAGGGGTTCAAAGTTTGTATGGAAAAAAAATTAAATCGCCACCGATTTTTATAAAATTTGAAATTTAGACTCTTAAAAATATTTCATTGAACACATGTTTCATGGGTTATTAGAATTCACCCCTAAATACGCAAGCGAAGCTGCGCGCGTCCGCTAGTATTATATATAAGTAAAAGTAATAAAGGTTATTCCACTCAGTGGAAGAATAGATAATATAGTCTATATAGAATAGATATAGTCTTTATATCGAAAACGTTGACGAAATGATTTTATATTTTTTTACTACATTATTTTTGTACATACTGTATAACGAAAATCTAATATTAAAGTGAATTCATAGTCTGGCTGTGTGTTTGTTTACGGTAATTACTTAACGTTTAACTTAACTTTAAAAAGGTTTTACCTATTTAATTACCCTTCCTTAGAAAGTTTCCTTAATATTTTGTTTTGTTTCAATAGGTTTATAAATAAAAAATTATGTATTCGACAAAATCGCCTTAAATAACTATTATTGAATTGGCTGAATATTTACTTATATTATTTTTAAAATGATATTATAAATAGAACATAAAAATTATGCAGATTAGTAAAATAATAATTTTATAGTTCAAGCGGGCGAAGCCGCGAGCGGATCGCTAGTTGATAATAAAACTATTGGCAAAACATCAGTCAGCTATCAGTATCACATCAGCTGTCTACAATCCCACTACGCTACAATGCTTCAATATCGCGTAGTTCCTGAATATTAATTCATCTGCTATAACACTGTTGTACTGCAGACAGATAGATAGTGAACTACTTTTATTATGAAAGAACCAAGTAATTTCCGTTACTGAATGCGGTTATTTTTCTTCACGGAACGAATTCTATTTCAATGCTTTGTGCTACGGATCCTAGTGTATAACACATAGTTTGTTAAACTGAATTGTTTATAATAAGTAATGAGTTTAGATGATGTCTAAATTCTTCCTAATGTTGTTTTTGAAGGTGTTAGAAACTTAGAAGAAATCATATAAAAAAAACGACCCTAATCTACATCTTAGATTTTTTTATTAATAAGTTTGTGTATTCTATACATTTTTGATTATAGATTTACAAAGATAGTCAGAATTCTGCAATTATTGTAGCATATCAGAGTTGTTTCAATACATATTGTATTTTCGCACCAAATGCGTCATATCGTGATGGATGAAGGAAATGGAAATGTTCGAAAGACGTACAGACCGCGGGTGTATAGAAAACTAATAAAATGTGGATTGTGGCCGTACTTGAAAAAACACTCTCTATATTCATAGTTTCTTCACATGTTTATCCCAAATTTTGCTTATTTGGTGAAAATTCTTCGGAAAATGGAGCTTTTTGTAGTTGCCAATATAATTTTATATATACCAATGGATAAGTGTTACATCTAAAAGCGTGTTTGGTCTAGACTTTTGGACCAGACTACATGTAGCATAATATAGTTGTCTTAAATAAGTAAAAATAATAAGCAACCGTGACGCAGTTAAGTTGCGTGAATACTACCAGGATGGTAGATACAATCTTCTAAATCCAGCCCATACCAAAAAATACCAGTTTTCAAAGTGTCTTTGTTTCTTTGACAATGATTAGTTTAGTCTTGTTACAAAGGGAGGAAATGAAAATAATTCAATGCTCCGAATGGGAACCTAAAACCATCGTGTTTACGCCACGATGTCCTCTTTCATTTAACACGTTTCTCTTTGCAAATCTTATCGCAAGTGAAGATTAGCAAGAAAAGTAAAGACTTAGAATTTTATTATACCAATTTGTCCATAACAAGGTCCTCCAGGGGAATGATAACAGAAAAAATCTATCGAATTAGTATTGATTAGCTGAATCCACTTTCGTAACAGATATCGAGTTAAAAAGTTAGAAAGTCTCCCGATAACATCTCGTGTCGAAGTTTCTTCTTCGCCAAAATCTTTTTTATATACGTTATTTTGCAACAAGTGTAAAATTATAGTTTTTTTTCTTTTTTTCTTTATATATATTATCAATATTATTATCGGATTTTTTTGTCAAATTTGATATTTAATAATTTTATATTGTCACTCTAATATGTAATATCTATTTTATATATAGAAATAACATAGGAGGACTTCTTAGTCTCCATTATATCCTATAGGCGATCACTAAGACTAAGAACTAAGCCAAACTACGTAAAATATACAGCCTGCAGACAACAAGTATCGATTAGGTGAAAATGTACCTGTTTAAGACGTAACCACCTGGACAGCCAAGATATATTGCCTCAGCACGGCCGTAGTCTCGGCTGGAACTATGAAATTTGCATACCCCGACGCACCTGGCCAGCCTTCATTAATTATTGAAGTAAACTCGATGCGATCTCGAACAATTCAGGCCTACGGTAATGGCGTATCGGTTTCATTAGCAGCGTTTTAGATTCACGCATTTCTGTTACACTATTTATTGCTATATATGTTTTTATTTATGTATGTGTGTATGTCCGTCGTATAACGGAACGGAACGTGTTGAGTACTTACATTTAATTATTAATCTTCCTATAGTATGCTTTTAAAGCGACCAATTTAACTATAACTTTTTTTTGGACAACGAAGTGTCTTAACACTCTGTATAATCTCTCGATCTTGCTATATACAGGCTATAACAAGAGACTCGATAAAAATATAATGTAAAATATAATGTATATAAAAAGACGAAAACATCCACATCATTTAACGGATTATATTAAAAATACTTGGCACTCAGAGACACCTCGTTCAGACAGAGGTTTAATTTTCACACGGTGTCAGGATGACCGCGCGTGGCCGACCGCGGCGGGGGGAGGGGATTCGAGTCCGACTGCATCGTCGATGCAATTCCTTTAATCCTGAACGAATCGATTGCGGTTGTAATGTGCTCACTTGAAGACTTATTTATTATAGAACATTGAACACTTATAATGAAAACTATGTGAAATTATAGAATATTATACATTGAAGTTTAGATATAATATACAAATCTTTAACTAGAGGGCTTCGCTACCTGCACTGTTCGTTCTCCAACACCAGCTCGTTGTTTGAAGTATTATAGTGTATTTTTCTTTTTAATACTACCACGAAATATTTTAAAAATTCTGATTATATATCACTGAACAAACACTTAAAATCTAAAAGCATATATAAGGAATAAGACAACATTTCCTTCCAGATGTGAGATTCACTTGAAAGCTGTAAAAAATATAAGTATTTGTATAAAAGATAATTCAGTTAACGGCCGCGGTTTAATATTCATGCAGCGCGGACACGCCACGCCGCGCCGCAGAGAACGTAATGGGCTATCGTGTAGAAGTGGAAATCCTTTCATACATACCCTCTTTATGCATTTTTGTTGGCAAATAATAATTATTAGATAATTAAGACTGCAGTAACTGCAATGACTCAGTGGAAGACGATGGATGTGAGTTCGATTCTCAAAGGTAATGGATTGTATTAATTTTGTCGATTTGGTAAGACAAAGCTTTACTTTGAGTTT
>JAEBDU010009280.1:0-29918 GCA_016802625.1 Heliconius numata | reverse complement strand
GTTACATTGTAGTCGAACTATTGTATTATTTATTGTACGGCACATGAATAAACACATGTTCAAATCTATAAACGTAATACATACGTATTGATCTACGTAAGACAAGTCCAATAATGCCTTGTTCGTGTTTAGCATAAGTATAATATAATATTATATATAAGTATGGCCGTATGTATATATATAAATATTTATATATAATTGAGTTCCCACACGTGCGAATGAATTGTTATTTATTAACATTTTCATTTCTTTGCTCTGGTACCAAAGTTAATGCCTCGAAAAATTCGGCGGAAAGTGAGTGTTTTAACACTAGGTTCCCTCTGCCTACCCTGCTGTATCCGGATACAGCGTGAAAATGAAAAATGAAAATGTAAGTGATAGTGATTTCTCTGAACTGATTATTTGGTTTATTCTCTAGACTGATTTAATTACTTGTTCTAAAACATAGAGTCGTATATTTATTAATGTTAAAATAAAAAAAAACTCTAATATAACTTAAAATAAAAAATAATTTTAAATAGCAACACTGGCGTTATTAAACAAATATCACTCAATAAAAATGTCAACAGTATTTTTTTAGTTAAAACAATGCAGCGAGGCGTAAATACAAATATCTACAACGAAATGAGAACGACAGACATAGTTACCTCCAAGGCCTAATAATTGCTGAGACAAATTCGTTTTGTTTACTTCGTCGACGGGATAACAAAAAACTATCTGTGGACCAACTTCTCTTTAGACGACGCCAATAATAATGGAAACTTTACTTTGGAAATAGTTTCGTCGAGTTTCTAGATCAATCAAAAAAATAAAAGTAACATGTATTGTACAAACGTAAAAGAATAGTAATATAAAGTTTTAAAAGTGATTTTCTTTATGTGTATGTGGTCGCGGTTCAAAGGTAGATTTTTTGAAGAAATAAATAAAATTATTTTAATATATGAGTACTTCAATATAGTACTAGCTTACTTATTTATATTTTAATTATAAAAATATATTTTTATTTTATACCCGGTTTTCGACTTACTTGCCATAATTACAAAAAAGAAATATTCTTTTTAGGGTTTAGGTGATAGCAACAGCCCAGCGTTGAGTACAGGCCACCCAACAGGCAATGACTTAAAAAAATCGACGGAAAATAGGGAACGGAGTGTCTTAACACTAGGTTTCCTCTGTCTACTGTGACACTATAAAGAAAAGAAATGTCATCAATCAAAAATATCATATA
Source organism: Heliconius numata (assembly GCA_016802625.1). Taxonomy (NCBI): domain Eukaryota; kingdom Metazoa; phylum Arthropoda; class Insecta; order Lepidoptera; family Nymphalidae; genus Heliconius; species Heliconius numata. Next base: position 28,690 of record JAEBDU010009280.1, on the reverse strand, counting down.
TCTCAAAAAGAAGATGAAATTCGTTCTATTTTCTGGAATATTTAAAAAAATATTAAGACTCTACCAACGTTTTCATATATGGCATACAATCATTTTAAACTAAAATATCTATCTAGTACAAGCATCACACTCCAATATCCTATTAACCCAGTATGGTAAATACATTTGACTCACACTAAACGCAGTGGGATAGTAAATATTTTTAACCTACAGTTAAGTATAAGTAGAGATTATGAGTTAGGTTCTTTTAGGTTTAGGTTCAATTACAGTGAAGGGGAAATGTTATGACGTCATAATGGTGCAGTAAGGCAGTGTCTGACAATACGTGCCTGGTTATCAGTTCGATTCTCGATTCGATTCTCTTCAAATTACATAATAATAATTACAAAATAATTACGATATTATTCAAAAAAGAAGATATACATGGTAAAAAACCCAGTGCTAAAACACTGCTAACTATTGTCCGTTGAATCCTGGAGGCATATCATGTTGAGTGCTGGAACTCGTTACTCTCCCAAATTGCCCTAATACCAGAGCGAAGAAATAAACATATTAAATATTTCACTTCTTCTAGTGGGGATCGAACCCACAACCTGTCGTCTTTACAGTCAAATATATAAATATAGTCAAATTTAAACATATAGCCACATTGCATGGTCTTATTTATGTTATAGTAATATTATATTATATTTGAATTTTTACGGGAAATAAATGTGAATATAATGAGTCCCTATCGCACCTTCATATCTAAATCTTATAAATGTAATAGAGATAAGGGCGCCGCTATCTTGTCTAAATTGTATCTTTGACTACTGCATTCTGTTGTAGTTTGATACAATATTCGTTTTTTGGTTAATACTAGTGTTTTGCATACATTTTAATCCGTATCTACTATTAATATCTATAGTTTACGTGAAGTGTTCATTTTTAACTTGTAATATATTTTTCTACGATAAAATGGAATAATAGTTAAAATTATAATTGTTATGAAAAAATCTTATTTTATGTGAATTAAAATCATTTCAAATATCTCATTACTGACAAGTGTTATTGAACTATATTCCTAAATCCATATATCCATATATTTTTTTTATTTGAAAATATTAAATAGTTTTAAAGATAGAGTATGAAATAAGTATGCCTTGCCATGCTTGTGCCTTGCCAGGCTTTGTATTTGTTTTTATATTTTACTGATTTCATTTACACTTAAAACTATGGAATTTACTTCATTTTTAGGGGTCCGTAACTCAAAAGAAAAAACGGTACCCTTATTATGTTATTTATAGCACTGGAAAAAAACATTACTACCTTATCTTTGTAGTTATTTTCATACAAAAATAGAGCAAAATTAAATATGTCAACTTTTATATATTATATTTATTTCTCATTAGCCTACAATCATGAATTTGGTGCGGAACCCTTAGTGAGCGGATCCGACATGAGCTTGACTAGTTTTTTACAGTTGAACTTCCCTTCTGAATAACGTCTAGTTAACTTAAAATTTTCGCTGTAATAATAATATAATAAATACTTTTTAATTACACAATTAATATTATATACTTTTTAGATTAACTTATAAAGAATCCGCAAAAAATACCAAAGCCATGTTTGAGGAATAAAGTAGAAGGAAATGAAAAAAAAACGCTCATTATACTGTTTGACTTTAAAATTACTGTAATTATATGAATATGATCTTGCATAAATTTTATTTTGGTCTATGTAAAGAAAACGTTAAAACATATACAACACAGAGAAGACGCTCATGGCGCAGTAGAAAAGTGTCCTAACTTTTATTACGGATTGCATTCCCACCAAAAAAAAAATAGGTTAATAACTCATTTATTGACAAAACTGTGCAGATTTCAATTCCACCACTCAACACGCAGAGTATCTTATCGGAAACGGAATGTCATAACACTAAGTTTTCCTCTGCCTTCCCTGCTATGCGGAAAAAAAGCATGTAGTTGCAATCTTGTTAAGAAAGCGTCATTGACCATACAGTAACACAATAAAAAAGATGATTATAGATAAAAAAAATACAGTCGAATTGATAACCTCCTTCTTTTTGAAGTTGGTTAATAAGTAATAACAATCTGATTTAAAATGACTAAAATATCTCAAAGCACGAGCGCTAGCCAGTGAAGCCGTGGCGGACGTCATGGTCTTCATTATTAGTGCTTAAATACATACACGACTCGTAATTATAACAAAGATTTAACTTCAGGACATAATGCCACGGATTTCCAAAGGCATTTTGTACATTTTTTTAGCGTGACATGGTATCCCGCACACAGCAGGGTAGGCAGAGGGAACCTAGTGTTAAGGGAACCGAGTGGTTCCCCATTTTTCGCTGAATTCTGGAGGCAATGCGTGTTGAGTGGCAGAACCCAATCGGCAGAAAATCGCGACGATTTGCCTCAGTATCAGAGCAAACAATTGAAAATGTAAAAAAATAAATTCCTCGATTGGGAATCGAACCCACAATTTGTCACGTTTACATTCTCACTTTGAGCCTCTGCGCCACGATTGTCCTTAAAAAAGCTCGTAAAATATCAATTCAAATCAGTTCCTCACTTTCTGCAGAATTCTGGAGGCATTGCGGGTTGAGTGGCAGAACTCAACGCCGCGCTTTGCCTCGACACCAGAGCAAAGAAATGGAAATATAAACTTAAATAAATATTTCATCTCTTCGAGTGGGGATCGAACCCACAACCAGTCGGTTTTACAGTCACTTTGTGCTCCTGCGCCAAGACTAGCCTCAAAAATATTGTTGATAAATATTTTATTTTTGTATTTAATTTAATTTTTGGACTATGTAGATACAATGGATATTTGGACAATAAATTCAATAGGTTAATAGCATGAGTTTGAATCGATCAGTCAATATGAATACTGTTATACTGAATAGCTTGGTTGATCTATAGTATATTGATCCATACTGCTGCTTTGATTTGATTAAGATTTACTATAAATAGATAGATAGATATATAGATAAACATTGTCACCATAAATAAGGTACATTCAAATTTTTAAATAAAACAAGTACGAGTATGTCTCAAAATAAATTGTAAAACAGAGCGTGGAAATGAAAATATTAAATATTTCATTCCCCTGAGTTGGAATCGAACCCACAACCGCGAATAACAGTCACTTGCTTGTACCACCACCACTACACCATGACTGACTCAAAACACAAAATTTGTTTTATTAACATAAATTAAGAAATAAAAAAATAGTAATTTTAAAATGAAACAAAAAAAACTATTTAAATTTCCGCTAACTTAAATATACTTATTATCTACTATGATGTAATTACAAGTAGATATATTTATACTTGTTCAAATGTAATACACGTTTTTTATCATTTTTCATTCTCAAACAATTAGGCTGAGTGCCGTACCTACTGATTAGATCCTTTATAGTCTACATACAAGATTGTATATCGTAGTCGTTGATAGAAGCATTCAAATTGTATTTATCGTTAAAAATATTTGTAAACGGAATGATGTTTTAAGATTGTAAAATAAAATAAAAATCAGCTTCACACTGTATCCCGCAGGGGGAACCTAGTGTTAAAACACGCCGTCACCCACTTTCTGCCGAATTCTGGAAGCCTTGCGTATTGAGTGGCAGAACACAACGCTGCGCTTTGCCTCGACACCAGAAATAGAAATGTAACCGTAAATAAATATTTCACTTCCTCGAGTGGGGATCGAACCCACAAACGTCGCGTTACAGTCAAGACTAAGTTACCCCTAAGATTATAATTTCTTTTAAGATTATAATTTCTATATAATTTTTCAGACGTCATGGTGAAGCGGTACAGCCTATGACTGTCAATGAGGCGGTTGGCGGTTTGGTTCACACTCGGGGGAATGAATCATTTTCATTTGTTCTGTCTGGTGGTTGCGATCTGGCGGTGGTCGCACCTAGTAGTGCGGCGTTGAGTTTCGCCATCCAAATCGTCTTGAAAAATTGACGTAAAGTGGGAAACAGAGTGTTTTAACACTACATTTCATCTTACCCTTCCTATATATTGTATAACGAGATTCTCAACAGCATTAAATAAAACTGTCAATTTTTAAGATGCTAACCTTCTTTAATTTGTTGAAAGTAACGTAGATGATTTCAAATGTAGGTCACGAAACTAAAGTTATGAATAGGTAAAATATGGTACAATTTTCACTTTCAGTTTTTTGCTACTACTGCTTATTATTTATGCACTAGTTGCAGAAAATAACAGATATGTCTTGAGACCAAATAAAAGTAAAATATAAATATGGATGTCATTATAAAAACATGTTTTTGTTAAATCTATTTTCTAATTCATAGAATTGAATAGACTTCATTGATCTCATTGATCATTGACTTCATTAATCTATCACTTATACGTTCAGACCTACAAAAACGAAAGTAAATAGAAATTTTAAACTATAATTTCTTGATAAATTTAACTTACAATTAAATATTACAATTAAATTTATACCTGTCTTTTTTTGTTTCGGTTACTGGCGTGATTTTTATCTACTCTCGGTCTACATGAAGATATATGAATAAAACTTACAAAAGAAGTACTGCTTAACTAAAAAAACCGGACAAGTGCGAGTTGGACTCGCGCACGAAGGGTTCCGTATCAAACAGCAAAATGATCATGTGATCATAACAACAGAATACCTACAGATTAGCATATAAGCGATTAATTGTAGGATAAAAAAATAAAAATACAGTAAAATAAAGAAAAATACATACATATTATGTTTATAAAAAGTCTATATATGTATATGTACATCTATAAATATCAAAATTATGAATTTAAACTATTTTCAAGATACCCTGACCTTTCTCAACAGATATTGTATTCTAAGCCGCTAGCGTCCTCTAAATCTGTTACATTTTTAAATAGTTGCAATGAATATAGAAAGACAATAAGCTTAAGTCAATCAATGGGTGTATCTAGAGGTATTTTCCAGGGGGGTTCCAGGTATTTTTCAGGTTTTAGTTTTAAGCTGATCTTTTTGTGTAAACGGTATATTTCCAAATTCAGGCTTAATTTTGTATTAGTAAATATTTTGGAGTGGATAAAATCTATTCTGGGGAGGACACACAGATCCCTCTTCCTCTCGCCTATTCCTTAGGATTCCTTGATAGCAAGTTAATTAGTGAGAACTTAGTGTAAGTACACCTCAGTTCTCTGCTTTCCAATGTAATGATTGATTAAAATGATACAGAAAAATCCATAAATATCATAATCCATACATCGATATATTTTTTCAATTAAAACTTATATATTGGCCAAAAAAGTCTTCTACCATGTAAATCAAATATCGTATGACAAAAATTACACTTTAATATAATAACTTAAAAGTTATGGTAAACCATTAAACTAGCCACTGGGACGTAAAAGGAACCCATAACTGTCAATACATTATGACATAATATTTATCAACTTACATAAGTATCTCTTGTAGCTGATGCTTTATCTGTAAAAGGAAACCTTTAATTTTAAAATCAGCAACACGCGGCCATTATCATATACAAAGTTTATTGCACATATTTATTTTCCGTTCGAATAGCTGTATTGAATATCTTTATGTTTTTTTTTTTATTTTCACTCTATATCCCGCATATAGCAAGGTAGACGGAAACTAGTGTTAATACACTCCGTTCCCATAAAAACATTTGCGGCGGCTTTCCGGCGGATTCAACGCCCTTCTTTGCCTTCTAACCAGATTGAAAATATTATTATTATTTTATTTCCTCGACTGTGAATCGAACCTACAACCCATAGCGTTTACGGACTCTCAGACATCGCGGCTTCATACATATGTATGTATATATACTATTTGCTCACACTTCACGCTTTACGATCGTATAGAAAAACAATTTAAGAAAATGTATAGTATTATTTACGTAATACATACCAGAACAGATGTTCATCCATCGACATTACTAAGAGATAATTAGCCAAAACCCACGAAAACCAAATTACCACTACCATTTCAAAGTAACGTCGTCGCTTGGAGACACCTCGATCTGATAAACAATATCCACCCTGATACCTTAAGACTGCGAGGACAAATTTACTTTAGGATGAGAAGAGGCACGACCTTCACATCTTTCCACATGAAGTGACTCACATTATCTCTTTAAAATGATGAAAAAATATTTTCAAAACCGTCTAACGCGAAGATCACGCGCTTCCGAAGGATTTACACTTTCAAGATTTATTTACAAATCTGAAATAATTTGTCTTTTAGAGAAATATACGATTTCAACTAATTTATATAGATATTGATATAGACAAATAATACTTACAGCTTGTGGTGGGGAGAAATTGATGTTTTTAATAGTCAAGTTTTAACTTTAACAAATCACATTCGAAAATAATCCGTTAAGAACGAGCGTAATGTCCGCTCACTAAGAGCGAGGACGCGGGACTGGAGTACGAACGAGACACGAGGCTCGCGGGGTGATAACCGCTGATAAGCGACGTCATCAGCTACATAATGGTCACCAAAATGTGCCTATACATTTTAAAATATATTCTTAAAACAAACTTTGCTATACTGTATATGTATAGTGGGTTTAGTTTCGTTTTCGTATTTGTTTTTTTTTTGTATTATATTATAGTTAAATATTGTTTGTTATACGTCAATACGTTACATGTGTATGTACATAATTTATTCAAATAAACCGAAATGTAAATATAATGAAAGCATAAATATATCTTGTTTTATTTACTGTGTCCATTAAAAAACAACTATAAAGACATTTTTTTGTTTGCCTAAATTAATATGAAGAAGTTGCTGATACTTAAACTAGCTTCTTCAATTTCTTTTGTACAGATCAAAAAACTCCCACATAGCAGAATAGACAGAGAGCATCTGGGAACCTAGAGTTAAGACACTCCGTTCTCCACTTTCCGCCGCGTAGCGGAACTCAACGCCTCGCTTTGCCTCATTATCACAATTTTCAGTCACGTTTGTATCCCTGCGCGCCTTATATACTGATAACTTTCAACTACAATAGAACCTTCTCTGAATTAATATTTGAATTCTGTACCTTCTAACTTAGCAACGAGGGCATAGAACACATCGATTGAGTATAACAATCTTAGACAACGCTTTATCATGTATTTTAGACGTATCCTTCACAACTGATTAAGCTAAGAGCTTGTACTTATGTCAACAATTTATTTAATCATTGCAGTGCCAAGACATTCTCTACATTGACATAGTTCAACTAAGGTTATATATTAAAGTTATATTTTCAAACTTGTATAGTTTAATAGCTTCACGCTTAATTTAGTATAATTAATTCATTTAGGAGAAAATTGTGTTAAAATTGCCAAGCAAAATTTTGTGTAACAATAAAATAAATAATGTTATTCTTAATATGTACCTACTTTCATTTAAATTTTCTTATTAGAATAGATTAGATGATGCTTTAAAAACAAAATGTATGATGATACATGCTGAAGAGAGATTTTTCTCGTTTGTGGGTTCGATTACCACTCGATCGAATGAATTTCGATTTATTTAATTTCGATTTATTTAATTTCCTCGCTCTATTAAGGAAAATAAGCGTAGCGTTAAGTTTCGCCACTTAACAACCAATGCCTCCAAAATACAACAATATGAGAATATAACAGAAATATGTAAGGACCTGTAGTCCGATCAGGGTCTCGCTCTTGCCGCCATCGACATCCTCTCGAGCAACCACGTAGTGCTTGCAATATAAAAATGCGCCAAACGGTGTCACTGTAAAGGCATTAAACCTTAAGTTCGAAATTACGAATGTCTGTATAAAAATCTAATCATTAATGATATATATACAATATGCAGAAGCTATTTATTTAATATAATATTGATACAGCTTCACGCTGTATCCCGCACACAGCAGGGTAGGAAATCGAACCTAGTGTTAAGACACTCCGTTCACCACTTTCCGTCGAAATTTACGAGGCATTGCGTGTTGAGTGGTACAATTTCCTCCGAGTCCGAACTCAGAACCGTCGCGTTATAGTCACACCCTCTACTTATACAGATATATATCCTATAAATTCAATATAAACATATATCAAAATATTTTTCTATATGAGAAGATATATTAACTGAAGTTCTTCCTTAGAGTTAATAAATCGTATATTGACGCCGACGTTTTATTGCCAGCAGAAATGCACGAGACAGAACCGATGTTAACGGTACGGTGAGCACCACATACGTACTCGTACCTACATACGTACGCCATTGCGAATAAAAGGTATGGAGCATTCAATAAAATCAGGCTTGTCTTTGTTGGGAGCAATGCAGTGCTGCAAAATAGCTGGTTCTCTCAGGGTTCTATTTGAACGGTCAAAGAACTGAAATTCCTACTATACTGGGTACTAGTGGGTGTTAAATTAAAATGTCTGTGTTAAATTTATTAATTTTAAAATCTTTTTTTGAATAATTATATTTATTTTTGCTTTTGTTGTTTTTTTGTCATGAAGTCTTGTATTTTCATTTGATGTCCATATATTAGTTATGTATATGTAATTTTATTTTCATCAGAACTGAAGTTTTAATCCAAATTTCAGCTCAATTGCACACTGGAATATGAATTTAATTGAGGTTGCAAGATTTCATATGCAAGCTAACACTTATAGTTAAAGTTAAATAAAAGCTTCTAACATAATAAGTACATAAAAACCTAATCCTTCCTCATTTTATTTTAATAATTAAATGAAGGAGTAGGAAAAGGATTTTCAAAGGATTACAGGATCGTTTCGAAAATTGATTACATATGAGTAATTATTTTTATTTTGTTAATAAAAGCGCGGTGTTAACTTTGCTCCTATAATTTCCGTAGGCGCTTATAAATTATTAGGACTTAGGGGTGTTTGGTAGGGGGCAGAAACCGTGCCAAGTGTCTAACCAAGGGCATTGTCTATTCTAATAGTATTAACAAGAAAATATAAAAAAAAGCTTAATAATTTAACGGACTTGTACTAGTTATATACTATAGTGGAAATTTAACAAAATAATTTGTCGTTTGTAATTTATATTATATATAATACAATAAATAACTGATTTGCTCATCGGGTTTTCATAAATATAATAAATAAAATCTAAAAAAAACCTTCACTTAAATATAAGAAAAGCATACTATGCTGCGATATTATAATAGTGCCTCATTGCCTCCTTGTTTTCGTAGGTAGTTTTTTTCTATACATTTACCGTATTTTCAAAAAAATAATGATAATATTATCAAAAAAATCAGCTTCACGCTGTATACCGCACACAGCAGGGCAGGCAGAGGAAACCTGTTGTGGAGACACTCCGTTCCTCACTTTCACCCCAAATTTGGAGACTTTGAATTTGAGAACGAAGAAATGGAAATATAAATTTAAATAAATATTTCATTTCGTCGAGGGGGATCGGTTCCCCTGGACCACGGAGGCCTCAATATTATGTTCCATATTAAAATTATCATCAAAGGTGTTTTAAATAATATAAAATTGAAGTTTATAATTGTATGTGATTTCAAAATAACCGTGTTTTTATAGTCATTTACACAATACTAAAACACAAACAAAACAATTTTTTTGTCTGTTCGTTTGTATTTTTGCCGTTAAATAATAATACCTGCATTATGACTTTTAAAATATTTTTTTCTAAAATAAATTTCTTTCAAATCAATATAATATGTACTGAATAATTTATTAATTAAAATTAAATTATATATAAATATATATGAAACATATTTCTAATACTTGAGCTCTAAATAGAAATATTTATTGTCCAAACTATAAATATAGTAAAACTAAGTAACTTTATTTATATCTAACATAATTGATATTACTATAATAAATATTAAGAACAAGTAATTATCTGTCGCGTAACACTAAAATGCACATCCTTCTTCCTAGATGGCGCTTTTCTAACTCTATTACGTCAAAAATAGATATGTATAGTTCGAAATAGTCTCAAGTATAATTTTAGAAAAGTTTGCATGCAGCTCTCGACCATCGCACACACGTTTCAAGAACAAAAAGGTAATTTGCTATTTAATATTTATTATAATAATATCATTTAAGATTTAATTTATATTCGTGGAGGCAAAGCGCGGCGTTGAGATCCGCCACTCAACACGCAATGCCTTCAGAGTTCGACGGAAAATGGGGAACGTAGCATCTCAACACTAGGTTCCCTCTGCCTATACTGCTGTGTGCAGGATATAGTCTGATGCTGAAAGAAAATGATATTAATAAAACTCAGCTATGGTTTTTAATAATAAATATATATAGATACTTATCTAGAACTGAAATATCTCACGGAAAGATGATTGTAAAATCTAGACCCTGAAATACCGAACCGGATATTACTGACTCTACCCGCGACGGTAGCCGCGAAAGAAAAGAGATCAAATTCCTCCGTCAGCTAGATCTCGTAAGAAATTCGATCGAGAGGAACACTATAGAAAGGCTTTATAGCTTGAACGCATATTGGTATTACATTTCCATACGATATTTTGATTTAACAGTCAATATAAAATAACCCACTATAAAAGGCGAACATTTTATTTGCGAAATAAATTAAAAGCCACATCGAGATTATCCTATTTGATTTAAAACTGATATATGTAGTTCAAGTTAAGGAACAGTCTAAATTGCATCAAAATCGATTTAATACTTTTTGAGGTATGGAAATAATAGAATAAATTTGTTAAACATTAATATTTACTTGTATATATAAAATACAATTAATAATAAGCTAATTTTGTTCTGTTGTAACAGTAATTGGTCCCAATATTAACAATTTATGGGAAAATGTGCAATTATGAAATTTCTATGTGAAATTAAATTAATATGTGATTCTAATAGCTTGTGTAATTATGAAATAATTAATACATAATTTTCGGGAAAATTGAAATTGATGAACATAGATTTAAAATGCCGTAGGGACACAAGCATGTGGCTGTAACGTGACAGGTCGTGGGTTCGATACCCACTTGAGGAAGTGAAATATTTAATATTTTCATTTCTTCGCACTTGTATCGAGAGAAAGCGCGACGTTGATTTCCGCCATTGAACTCGGTACAGCTCTAGAATTTGGCGGGAAATGAGGAGCGGAGAGTCTTAACACTAGGTTCCCTCTGCCTAGCCTGCTGTGTGCGAGATACAGCGTTAAAATAAATAAAAGTTTTTATTTATCTTAACTTTACCTTTTTTCCCACTCGGAGGAATGTGTTATTCTTATTTATTAATTGGTTGATTTCCCCCACTCAACACGCAGTCTCGAAAATTGAGCGGTGCGTAGGGAACGAAGTGTCTTAACACTAAATTCTCTATACTTACCGTCCTGTATGTGGTAAGAAATAAACGAAAACGGCGTCATATATTTAATTTAACATCTTATTGCGCAAAACCAAACAATAAATAGACTAGACTACAATAACTACATATACGAAAATTATTCATATTACAAATATCTAAATATCAAATATCTCTATTTAATAATATAATTGAAAAATTTCTATTATCAGACAGTCACGCAACTCTGACATTTAGATTAGTGGCATGGAAATGTGGACGAGCTAAATCCGTACCCGATACCACCAATAGCATACGAACGTACCTAGGATTTAATGTGAAGGATTAATTGGCGTTAAACGCCGTCACATTGTCCAATTATCGTGAGCTGAACCTGATTTAGTGCATAGAGTAGCTAAATGCCGTGATCGAGGATAATTTCATTGATGAATTATGAAGATAGCTTGTTGTATGGTTTATTTACGGAATGTATTTACACTAGGGTTCCTCTGCCTTCCCGAGTGTATCCCGGCTTGAAATTAAAAATAATAATGATAAGGTTTAAGTTTAATTCTTTATATTATACGGTAGCCAGAAGCTAGTGTTAGCGTTCTCCGCATTCTCTTCATATTAATGTAACATTTGGTTCGTTACCTATCACGAAAAAACTCTACATTAGAGAGAGGTAGTGGAGAACTGCGTAATATGAACACTGCTTACTAATATATATGCCACTTAGGTCATTTTGTGCAACAATGACGTATTTGCACTTTTTGAAATATTTCAAGAGACGCAATTCCAGTTAGCAAATTTGACGAAATGAATTTAACAACTGTCAGAAAAGTTTATACTAAATTTTTTTTATTTCAGCTTCACGTTGTATCCCGCATGTAGGTAGGCAGAGGGAGGCTAGTGTAAGGACACTCCATTTCACACTTTCCAACAAATTCTGGAGGGATTGCGTGGTGAATGGCGTAACTCAACGGAACGCTTTGCCTCTACTTTAGAGTGAAAAAATAAAAATATTAAATATTTTATTTCCTACAGTGGGAATCGAACGCCACTCTGCGCCACGACTGGTCTCTCTCTCTCTCAAGGTCTGGACTTAATTATTTATTATCCTATATATTATAAAATGTAATATACTGTTCTGAATAAACTGCAAATAAGTAATAATAAGTCAAGTCTCCATCAATGCCTACTACTTTAAAGGAATTTTATTGCTAAGATACATTTTCTTTTCTAGTGGACAATTGTCACCAAATATAAAGTTGCCACATGAAAAAAATTAACTACTTTTTTCAGATGGCTCGAGTATATGAAGATTTTGATTCATCTTTCGCCACTATATGTAGCGATGTCACGCTGTACTCGAATAACAAAGGATTTTTTAAAAACCTGGCCGAAGACTTAGTGTCTTTAGCAGATAAAGATGGGTGGTTAGAAACTCTAGAAAATGTCAAAGATAATGAAAAGATTAGTACAGTCCTAAAAAATGAAATGGTAAGTTAATATAAATCTCATATTTTTATAAAACAAACTTCTTAACCTTTAACTATGGACGTGATATTTTTATAACACACATATGGACGTCGGGTCTGCCAGACCAATGTATTTATTGGTCATATTCCGTCTGTTTTTTAAAGGAAGAAGACAATGTTATGTTTTAGTTTACATGAATAGCCTCAAATCAAGCAAAATCAATATAAATAAAATCGCTTTTTATTAAACTTTACGCATCACAACGATTTAAGTAACTTAAAGTCACAATTTCAGTCTTTGGCCACATGGGATGACTTTTAAAAAAAAAATCCTATAAAAAAAAGACAGATAATAAAATAAATATTTTTTTAACAAAATATAAAGTCTAACAATTAAAAAAAATAAAGAAATTACATCTTATGTTATAAAATAAAAATTTTGACAACACCTTAAGATAAGGTACTATTGAACATCGATACACAATGGCTTTCAACATTGTAGGCTAACAGGACGATTGCAGTCAACATAAGTATGTGTTGTCTTTCTATATATCTTTTGGGGGCAAAGTATACATGTTTTTCAAGAACCCAAAACTATTTTTTTAGCTTCATGTTCAATAAATGATAGATCAGATCGCGAAATGCGAGTCAAAGTCATTCTCAATTCTTAGAGTAGTTTAGTATACGAAACGCGTCTTTTTATTTGATAAAGTGCTATTTTCTTTATAAAATGTCGTCATCTAATTCTTTTGTTTGATGTTGATTATAAAGTACCGATATATTTGTCCCTGACGTGCTTGGTCGATCATTTTTTTCCATTTTATCATAAAAACTAAAAAAATTGAATCTGTTTTTTAGGTAAATAATATTTATATTACTAAAATATATAACAAATAATGCAAAATAATATATAATATATAACAATATAAACATTTGAATACAAATAATACAATTAAAATATTAAAGTATATTTTGTAATATTATAAAAATATATGGTGTTTTGAAATCACTTTGTATGGAAAACATGGACGTCGGGTCTGACAGACCCAAGTCCCGTTTAGAAAGTTAAATACTCACGTGTTTTGAACCCAGACACACAACCACTGCTATCTACATTCATTTTGTCATTAATACGAAAGGTACTGAGCGACTCAGTGGCGGAGGTCACCGAGAAGTGGCCGATTTGTAGAATTCGTAGACCCACATGGGTCTGTGAGACCCGACGTCCATACTTAAAGGTTAAGAAAGGTCCAAGGTAATAGATTTTTACTTTGGACCCTTGAAGAAAATCTATTACTTTATCACTCAGCGTATTAAATAAGTTTCAGTTAAAAAATTCAAGAGAAGAGAAAGCACCTTAATGTTATTCCTTTATAAAAATTCTTTTCAGGTTATGTTTTTAGAAGCTTTTATTTCGTAAAAATAATACGCTACGAATCAAAACGCGTTTACAATTTTGTTATTCTATGACATTTTTTTATGAAATGGAAAAAACTTCAAACATGAATTTTTATACTGTTTTTATAATTTTCTATATAGTCTGGAAACAAAGCTTTGTGTTTTTTAATTAAGTTGTTAAAATAATTACTTGTGTAGTTTTGAAGCCATTTCAGTTATACAGGGTGGAAGAGGCAGCGCTCCTTTTACTGAAACTGCATATAGGGTAAAATAGTTCAAACCCAGAATTAAAAAAAATAATCAAGGTACCTCAACAGTTTGGACGTAGGATTTTTTTTTCATTTCACGATTTTTATCCATACCTGTATATCGTGTCACGCACACATACGTATGCGACGTTGCCGCCTTGACAGGTAAGTGTGTGCGTGCCTATGTTATACTTTACAAATGGCGTTTTATTTTAAAACGACAATTTTATTATTTATTTTGTTTGAAAAAATAACTTTTTCATTTTTGGGAATTATTTTTTTTCTGAATTATATTAGGCTTTTATGGAGTAGTTAAAACTGTGGTTTCATTTAAAGTGGTGCTGACAATTCCACCCTGTATATATTAAATATGATTTTAATTTTAAAAATGTTAGTAATTCAAACGTTAATATTTTTTTGATCCATTTTTTATGTATTTAGATTGAAAAAAGCCAAATTATATTTTGATTCCATTCCAAACTTCTTAAGCTACAACAAAAAAAAATTAATTTACTAAAATAACAAATACGATTAATATTCTGTGCTACAAACATAATATTCATATATGTACAAAGAATCATTGTTGGAGCATCTAAAGCCACGCGTTGTTTGGGCACCGCTGACTTAAACACCTATTGTTTATAATCTGTATAGCGCATTGGCGGGAAATCGAAGACGTCATAAAATCTTTTAACGTGTAAGATATAACTTGATGTTTTAATTAAAGAACATAAATAACATAAAATATAAAGTTCATATAATATGTTTTTATAAATTAAATAAACATAATATATTTAAAAATAAATATAATTATAACCAGGTGTATAAAGGTAAAATCAATATAAAATAATTAGATTTCAGTTAAAATTTAAATATCAATTAAATCTAATTAAAATACAATTTATTAAACGAAATTTATTTATTCAATTAGTTTATTTATATTTTAAAAAGGTCATGGAGCCTCTGAATGAGGTATTAGCAAGGATACAACCAATTTTTCGGGGTAAGGACGCAAGAATATCCCACGAACGCAGGATAATGGCGCAGGGGGCGCTGAAAGAAGGAGATCTACAGAAAAGTCTAGCTTTGGTTAGCCAAGCTGTATTGCGGGCACCAATGACAGGTTACTGAAATAATTTTAATATTTTATTAGCATACAAGTGCTTAATAATCGAAGAATGGTGAAGAATTGTAAGATTTTTCTTAAGAAAAATTAATGGCGAAAGCTATAAAGTAGCAATCATTTCGAAATCTTAAAGTGACACGAAACTAACATATTATAATTTAGTCAGCTAAAATCATTATTCATATAATAAGAAATTTTAGTATTTATTTATATATCCACATAAGTACTAATATTGTGTACACATTTTGTTGAGATATGTTCTAATGCTAAAACTTATCAGTTGCAAATTTACCGGCTTGGTCGGAAGGAGATTTTTTTTTGCTTCACGATGTACCCCACACATTGCAGAGTAAATGAAAACCTGGGAACCTAAGTTGAGACACTCCGTTATCATTACAACATTTCCGTTCTCCATTTCCTGCTGAATTGTTGAGGCATTGCGTGTTGAGTGACTGAACTCTGCGCTTGGCCTCGTTACTAGAGCTTGGAAATGAAAATATTAAATATTTCACCTCCCAAGTGGACATTGAACCCACAACCGTCGCGTCTACAAACTTGTGCCACCGAACCCGAACTCTTAACATTATTATGAATACACGAGTCACCCCGTGTGCGTCTAAAACCAAAGTTAACTAACTCAGTTAAAACTGTTGAACTAATACAAGTGGAACCCTTCCATTGAATACGACGATATAAGACCCAGTTGATATTTATCTTCGCTGCAGACTATTCAAAGTTAAAAGTTAAGTACTTAGTAGATAAGTAAATCTACCTTGCATTTTGAAATTAGTTGTATGTTGTAACGAGATATTAAGTAAATAAATGTTTTTGATTCTGTACCAAATAGAGTAGTTGGAGATCGACAAAATGATGTGACCACTAAGCGCGGCGTTAAATTCCGCTACGTTAAAATTTTATACGTTTTTAAAAAGTATTTTTCTTTCCTAGGAGTGTATTACACTTTTAAAGAAATGTTAAATAAACTTGAGTGACTTGTCACTCAATTTTCCATTTACTGATTTTGTCAATATTATAGATAGTCAGTAGGTACTGATCGAAGCAAATCAAACTTCAAGGCTTTTACTGAACTTATATATCTGTCTAGAACAAAATACTTTTAAGCTTGTACAAGTTAACTGTTAAATATAAATACAGTACGTCTATTCTAGAGAGCTCTTTCTCCGCTTTTCCAATTCTCCGATTTTTGACCCCACGAAGCGTTATTTTCGTAGTGTTTAGTTTATCTTTAAAAAAAACAATTATTTAATCAAAAAAGCTCTTTGTTTGATTTTATAACATTACTTTCATATTAAAATTATTAGATAATAAACAATGGAAATATATTCAAAGCTTTACCGAGTTAACTTGTGGCCGGCACTCTAACCCTGCCCTGGGGCTGTCTATGCACGAGTAAATGCGGAACTAACATCATAACCATTGCAACGAACCCGGTACGGTTGATGCACCAATTTGTGAGCATAGCATCGATTTGGGTATCTTCTGTTTGTATCGGAATACGAATGGGGAAACGTTGTTAGTGGGTTTGGAATATCGATATTAAGTGTTATTGTCTAATTATTATGGCGAATTTTTCATTATAATTTAGAATTTCAGCGTGAAAAAGTAAAAAGAAAAAATTTGCGAAACGAAGAAAATTATCAGAAATAGGCTAGATCATAGAAATATAATATGCGTAAAGATATATTTAACTGTAGATATTAGCATAGGCCGTCGGTAAGCAGGGGCACAAGCGTGCGACTGTAATCGTAATTTATGGGTTCAAGTCCCACTTGAAGGAATTAAATATTTAATATTTTCATTTCTTCGCTCTGGTAACAAGACAAAAATACATGGAGTTCCGCCATTCAACGCGCAATATTGGGGAAAGTGGAGACAGTGTCTTAACACTAAGTTCTCTCTGCCTACCTTGCTATATAGGACAACGTGGAGTTATAATATATGAATGAATCAAATTAAATATACTAATGTCCATTATATATTTTAGGAGCAGAAGAAGTTATAGACGACGGAGTATCTCTAGCACTCGCGCTCTGGCTACGTTCTGAGATACTTCTACAACTAAAACGACCCGCAGCGGCCTTGGAAGACTTGAAATTAGCCCTAAGGGAGAGACTACCTGCTCGCATGAGAGCGGAGTACTATTGGAGGATGGGGCATACTTATATAGGTATTAGGTTGTATTTTTTTTAAATGTTAAGCTTATACGCCTATTATTATATTAAAAAAAATCCAAAGGCCTATTTATTTTATTTAAAAAAATCAGCTTCACGCTGTATCCCGCACACAGTAGGGTAGGCAGCGGGAACGTAGTGTTAAGACACTTCGTTCCCCACTTTCTGCTGACCCACAATTTCCAATGTATGAATACCCTACCCATATCTTAATTTGCTATGTCCTCTGCCTTAAGGTTGCCTGGCAGAAATTGCTATTAAGCAATAAGTCCGCCTTTTGTACATTTATGTAATATTATTGTATTTTTGTGTCTTTTCTTGGGTGTACAATAAAGAATTATTATTATTATTAATACTGTCTTTAAAATTTAAAAAGGTAATGGTAAACTAGGACACTTTAGTAATTTTGATCAGTAAATAAATAACTGCGAAGTTCAAGCGGGCGAAGCCGCGAGCATACTATACTATAAATATACACACCAAGTGGAATTTGAACTAACAACTGCATACACGTGCCAAGTATGCTTCAATTGCTTCTGTATAACATTACTCATTAACTGAATTGAATTAAAATTATAAATTAATTGAAACAACAAATTCATGAAATATTCATGGAACTAATAAGAATTTTATGATTCAAAATAGATTTGCATGTACAAACATTCTATCGATCATTGTTACCGCTAGCGAGGGACTTGACCTACTTTAGTTACTGAAACTGTAAACTTTTAAAAGATAAATACTTAACTATACCTACCTACATATATGTAGGCGTTCTTAAGAAACTTTGAACATGTAAACAGGTCTTAACATTGCTCTCATAATGATGTACGAGTATGTAGCTGTAGATGTATAAAGTTGAATCATGTAAACGGGTCATTTCAAGGAACATTTTCACAGATTTCTTTTTAGTACTGTAGTAAAATTCAAGTAATAAAGACATTAAAAGTGCTTGAAAACTTAGAAGTGTAATGTAGTAAATTTTAAAATACAAGTAATCTAAGAAAGTATTTTTTAATATTTATCATTCGTTTGTTAACCAGGAACTGGGGAACCAACTCGAGCTAAAGTATCTTACGAACTAGCGGGCAGACTTTTGGGGAAAAATGAACAAGCTAAGTTACAATTGGCCAAGGACATAGACGCTATAGACTACACAGTGAAACCTAAATTTCCCCCGGACAAAAAAGGTAATAAAAAACTATGGTTTGATATTTATTACTTTGTTCATCAACATGAGCGAAGCAAAAATATACGGAGATACAATAAAATATGGTACTTGACAACACATCATTTAAGTTTTAAATCTTTTCTTCAATTTCAATAACTTTATATTATTTTAACTTATTTATCACTAATACTGTAAATTAATAAATAAAATAAATATATCACATACAGCCATACCTTTAACTATAGACTTCTTCGCGCTCTATACATTTCTTCACTCTGGTGTCGAGGCAAAGCGCGGCGTTGAGTTCTACCACTCAACACGCAATGCCTCCAGAATTCGGTAGAAAGTGGGGAAGGGAGTATTTTAAAACTAGGTTTCCTCTGCCTACCCTGGTATGCGGGATACAGCGTGAAGCTGATTTATTTTTAATTTTTGTATATTTAAATCAAACACGACAAGAGATAAAGGTGAAACTGAAATAAAATACACAATGTGAGTGTAGCTTCCTTTTATAGCGACAACAAACACAAATTTAGAATTAACAATAAAATAATTCAACTTTTCAGATGTGACATTATCAGGTGGCGCGAAACAGAATTTGCCGGCATTATCTAAATTGGTGCGAATTGTGGAAGAGGAAAATAAAGTATGTACTCGTGAATACTATAAATTATAATTAATACACTATGATCTGGACGTTTAGGTAGTTTTTTAGTTGATTTAAACATATTGCATTTTTTAAATAAAACAACACTAAATGTTAAGGAAAGTTTGCCTAAATACAATAGAGAAAAATGCATACATATCGAGTAAACCGTTTCTGAAATTAGTTACCGCAAAGGCACAGATAAAGGTACAGAAACATTAAAAATTTTCCATTTTCCATTGCATTGATAAATGCCCCCAATATTTTTTCATCCTCATATATCTTTCATTTACAGACAGCGATCAGTTACAATTTTATTAATTATATATATAGATACATTTTACGGACCCATTTTCCATTTTCGGTTTAATCTATATAAAGTGTTTATTTTGATCTGAAATATTTATTTAAATTTAAATTTTCATTTCTTCGTGTCGAGGCAAAGCGCGGCGTTGAGTTCCACCATTCAACCCGCAATACCTTCAGAATTCGGCGGAAAGTGGGGAAAGGAATGTCTTAACACTTAGCGCCTACCCTGACGTCTGCGTGATACAGCGTGAAGCTGATTTAGTTTAGTATCTGCACTTAAAATACTCGTAGATCTGATTTACAACGTTGTTCAATCCAGGGTCGCTTCGCGGTAGCTGACTCGAGTATCAAGACTGGAGACATCCTGCTAGTCGACAGTCCGTACGCAGCATGTCTACTTTCAGACTTCTACGGCAGTCATTGCCTGCATTGCTTTAAAAGGTAGTTTTTATTAATACTATTTTTCAGTTTGTTGCCATAGAAACTGCAAAACTGTAGTAAATGTGTGAGATGAAAAAAATATAATTTGAATCAAAAAAATTTTATATAACCAACTCGAACCAAAATAGTATAACGAAGAGGATATACTTTAAGGGATAAATTGAAATACAATATTATTATAAAAATAAAAATATATTATTATTATATATTTAATAATACATTATGTATAAGCGAACACAGCTAATATACATAATGATTTAAAAACATCTATTATAATAAAAAATACATTTAAAAATATAAAAAACACTCTACCGAGGGTGTGACAAGGGTCCAAGCCATTGGTGGCTAGGGCTCCAGAGAGAGGAACCTTCTCATAATACTCGACTTCTCAAGAAAAACTGCCTTTTGCATCCGGTTCTTGATCCAACAGCTAAGCGTTAACTTCTTAAGATGTTGGTTGAGGAAAATATATTCAAGAAAAATATTCATATTAATACGCGTTACCATAGCAACGTGTATGTCACTATAAGTAAGAAGAGTATAATGGCAAACATATAGTAGTGTATGGTGTATTTATTTTATTAATTTAACTTATTTTTATGCATTATTTAAAAAATATAACCTTTCTCTACTCTTTCTCTACATAAACTATAACTGTGCCAAATTTTATACTCTTTCGACTGCACCAACTGGTGCTGTAAAAAGGGGTACAAAATTTTACCTTCATCTTTTAATATAATAAAGAATCTATTTTCTGCTTAAATAATATATTATATATAACAATAAAGCAACATTGATTAAAGCTTCCGTAACTTCTGTCTCATATATGAAATACCATTTAGCTTGCAACGGACACGAATCCCGATTTACTTATAGTTTAATGCAAGAGCTTCAACTGCTACGTAACTGTTCCTATAATGGAAAATAGAAACCATATACATATATTATGTTTTAATTATATTTATATAGATTCATTTATAATTTACTTGTTTTAATATGATTTAATAATTTAAAATAGTCGACAAGATGCTTTAAAAGATAGTAAGTGTTCTAGTGTACCAAAAATTGGACTCGCTTTTTAATTTATTCGTTTTCAATTACAAAAAAATATTTGAAATACTAGTGACCACAGCGCGACTTGGCCCGCTTAATCTTTCTTACGTTAATTGTAGCATATATGCTATTTTGATTTCGCTGAATATTCTGCTATTCTTATTTCGTCAAAATAGAAAAAAACTTCCATAGTCATAATATGAGTTGGATATATTATTATTAATAATTATTATAATTATATTTTCTATAGTCAAATGTGGACACACTTTGCTAATATAATATAGTGTTCATAAATTAAAAACATGACATACGAAAAACAGGCACAAAAGAAGTGCACACTTGTATTCATATACATAATTAAATAATTAATTATGGCACCAGTCCGCCAAACAATAAATATTTATTCAATTTTCAACAGCCGAGGTACTTTCAATGGAGGACGTCACTTCATAGTTTATTACGATGTTTTTTTATTATGAATGCTATGATAACAATTGAAAATTTTATATTAAAATTGTATACGTTTATCCAATTATATAGTTAATATGTGAAGGGGAAGTGAAATATTTATTTACGTTTTTATTTCCATTTCTTCACTCTGGTGTCGAGGCATAGCGCGGCGTTGAGCTCTGCCACTGACGCAATGCCTCCAGAATTCGACACTAAGTTCCCTCTGCCTACCCTGCTGTGTGCGGGATACAGCGTGAAGCTGATAAGAAAATAAACTATTAATTATGGTTGTACAAGACTATGGAGGTTTTTTTTTTTAATTTATAATATTGACAAAATTATTATCTTTTAACAATATATTCTTATTTTTTTGTATAATTACTTTTTTATATTGTTGAATATAGTATAAGTTATTTTCACGTGCCAGCACAATTAAGCACGGCGTTAAGAACTGTCACTGAACACCCAAATAGAATATTGGGTGTTGTGTGTGAAATAGAGTATCATAATATAAGGTTCTTTTCACCTATTTTGATACACCTATGCGGGACACAGCGTGAAGCTACAAACACAAATTCGTTTAAAACGTTAACCTGATACCACTATAAATTCAGCAAAACTTATCCTATCCCACTAATATTACAAACGTGAAACATTACGAAGTTGAATGTTGGTTCCACTTTCACGTAAAAATTACTGAACTAATTTAGATGAAACAAAACAAAGGTATCTATCTATTTATGTAAAGATTTAGTATAATTTGGTTATAAAAAAAATATAAATAAAAAAAAATAAATAAATAAAAAATCATGGTTATACCATTAGTTTAAGCGAGCGAAGCTGTATGTTGTATTAGAGTCGCTTGCTTTTTATAAAAAAAAACATTTAAAATTTACATTTGTTATAATTTTTAATAGGTTAGACAGTTTCGAAGACGGAGCGCCGGTGTGGTGTTCCTCTTGCTCTGCGGTGGCGTTCTGCTCCACTAAATGTCGCGACGCGGCCGTGCCCACTTACCATACTTATGAATGTCAATTTTTGGACCTTTTTATGGGTAAATTGTAATATTATTTAAGTAGTTTTAGCTGTATATATATAAATATTTAATGCTTATTTGTCTAAGCGTGCTTATCTCAGATAAGTTGATAATCAATCCATCAGCCTTTAAAAGTCCACTGCTGGACATAGGCCTCCCCCAATGCTCGCCACTCCGTCCGGTCCTGCGCTCTTTGAATCCAGCGCGTTCCCGGTGTCTTCTTGAGGTCGTAGTTGATAGTACTGTATTTTTATAGCATAAAACTAATAAATTAATAAAAATCTCCGTTACGAAGACCAGGATCATGATAAATACTTACAAGAGCTTTTCTTTTTGTAACTTTACGCTGTATCCCGCAAATAGCAAAGTAGGTAGAACTTAGTGTTAGGTCACTCCGTTCCTCTTTTTCGTAGAATTCTGGAGGCATTTCGTTTTGAGTAACGGAACTCAACACCTTTCTTTACCTCGTTACCAGAGCGAAAAAATGAAAATATCAAATTTCCTCGAGTGAGGATCGAACCCACAACCTGTCGCGTTCATAATCGCGCGGTTATGGCCCTGCTCCACGACTGGCCTCAAATATTAATAATAGCATAATTATTTTCAGGATCAGGAATGTCTATTCTCAGCCATATTGCACTCCGCATGGTCACTCAAGCCGGCCTAGATACATGTTTACAAATCCATACGAAATACTTGAGCGGCGAAGTTAAAACAATGGAAAGCGCTTTATTAAACGACATCGAAGGAAGTAAAAAGAATAAATTAAAAAGCAGAAAGGAACGTCTGAATAGAACGAAAAAGGGCCTCAAATGTTTTGAGGATAAAAATTCAACTAACGAAAGTGTGGAAGCAAAGATCGAGGACAAGATGACATACCAAGAGAAATTGGAAACGACAGCGGCACAGATTTACACACTGTGTTCACATTCAGACCAGAGGAAGGGGGGTGATTATTTGAAAAGAATAATCATGGGGCTCTTCCTTAAGGAGTGTTTAAAAAAAAGTGGCTTTTTTCGTGATTGCGAAAAAGAAAACTTATGTCACGGTAACATTTCATCTCATCTATACGAATAAAAAGAATGTGTTTTGTGAGACAATCTGCTATTGGGGTTATTTATCGAGATAATAAGAGACAAAACTATGATTTTTAATTGTTTTTTTTTCCGTTTCCGTTCCGTTTACAATCATAGAAACGGCTTAATCAATTTATACATATTATAGTTTTCATAATTATATGTTAGTAAATTCCCCTTAGCATTTATTGCTTGTTCTATTTCAATCGTTTCATAAATTAAATTATTATCATATATATATTTATTTTTCTTCCCCACAAAGACAAAGCAGCAGGCACAGTTTAGTTCTTTCTTATCTTGCATATACTTAACTTACACAATTCATATAAAATTCGTCTATTTCAGCCGAGAAAGTGATATGTGAGTTGATTGTCCGTAACTTGCAATTACTGCAATTCAATGCCCACGAGATATACGAGACGGTTCGCGGCCACCACACCTTCAGTGGTTCTAAGCCAGTGTACGTCGCAGTCGGTATATACCCCGCTGGAGCACTGTTCAACCACGAGTGCTATCCCGCAGTAGCACGGTTGGTACACTCAGTATATAATATACACTGTTCCTAATTAACACTAGCAATTATCTTTTTTTTTCAATAATTATATATATTATAGTGTTGTATCAATTATCATTTTTTGTATAGCGTTTGCCGCGTTTTTCCCCTCTAGAGATGTAGCGCTTTTCAATAAATTCGTGAAAATTCATCTGTATATAAATATATCGAAACAATAAGAATATTATATAAACTTTAACCCGCATTGATATTGTTAAGTTTATTTATTTATTATTATTATTTACTTACATTTTTTGCTCCATGCCATAGCTGCCATGGCAGAATTAAGTTTTTGCTTAACCACAACCTTTCCCACGACCCATTAACTTTCAAGACTTTCACGTTGTATCCCACACATAACAGGATAAGCAGAGGGAACATAGAACTAATAATATAATTAACACTACACACTCTGTTCCCATTTTCCGCTGAATTATGAAGTCATTGCGTGTTAAGTTAAGATATCTATTATTAAATTGTTTTAACTATTTTGCCAATAATTAAAAGCTATTATCGAAAAATTCGGCGGAAAGTGGGGAATGGGGTGTCTTAACACTAGGTTTCCTCTGCCTTGTCTGGTATATGTAGAATACAGGGTGGAGGTTATGTTTTTAAAAGCTATTAAATACAAGTTTATATGTGGTGCGTTCACAGCTTTAAACATATTCTTCGGCAGCTGTCGTTCCAACTTTGTGGTGTATAGTATTTGCTTAGCACCAACTTTAATTGCTTAGCTTTGCTCTGGTGAAGTTGTTTACAGGAAATTAAATTCGACTAGAACGCCGTTATTTTGCATTGAAAATCAATTTTAACAAATGCGGGTCGGATTCGCTCTATGAGAATCCAAGCGTTCTCGGAAGTTACTAAAGCGTGGCAGATTAATATAAGGGGGGGATTCCTTGTACTCGGTTAAGTACCTCCACCAAATATGAGCCCCATATATATGTACGCCCGTCTAGGATAAAGGATCGGATTAGTAAAAAAAACGATCATCTGTAATCCTTAACTAAACCAATAACCAACTCACATTTTATCATGTACATATTATACACGCAGCGAAAAAATATTTTACCTCTTAAAAGCGATGAAAATGGAAATTAACTTTACTAAGGTTAAAAATAACATTGCAACTTGATTGCGGACGTAATTTCCTGTGTTTGCTTAAAATAGAATTTGAAACATGTACTTATTATAATGTGTACTATAATGTACTATAATGTAACATGTATTTATTATAATAATAGGTAATTATGGATTTTTTTTGGACATGATGGCGTAAAAGGACGGTATACACGGCCTCTCCCACTCCTACCCCATCTAAAATAAAGCGTGGCGTTGAGTTCCGCCACGTAAAACGCAATTTCTCCAATTCAAGCGTAAGGTACCAGAGAACAGAGTGTGTTGACATTGTAATCTCTCTGACTATCCTGCCACGCGAGGTACAGCGTGAAGCTGAAATTAAAACTTTTATATGCAAAAAATATGTATATTTCTTATTTCAGATATTTTGAAAATCAAAAAATAGTGTTAAGGGCTACCAGGCCGCTTCAACCCGGGGAAGTCGTGTCGGAAAATTACGGCCCCCATTTCTTAATGCGAAATCTTAAGGAAAGACAAAGGATGCTAGCGTGTAGATATTGGTTCCGTTGTGAATGTATCGCTTGTAATGAAGATTGGCCGACTCTTAAGCAGATGGGTACTGAATCGAATGTATCTTTCAGGTATATTTTTTTCGAATTTATTTAGAAAATAATTTCTAAGTATCGTTTGACAATTATCTATATATATAAAAGGACTTGTCCTCACTGACTGAGGTAAGACGCACGCACAGCCGTAACTGCTGATGGTAGAAACGTAAAATTTGGACAGATGTTTACTTTCGTAATCTGGACATCCACTAAGAAGGGATTTTGAAAAATTTTAACCCTAAAGGGGTGAAATAGGGGTTAAAAGTTTGTATGGAAAAAAAATTAAATCAGCACCGATATTTATAAAATTTGAAATATAGATTTTTAAAAGTATTTAATTGAACACGTGTTTCATCGTTTTCTAGAATTCTCCCCCTAAGGGTGCAAATAAGGGGTAGAAAGTTTGTATGGAAAAATCTTTAAATCGCCACCGATTTTTATAAAATTTGAAATATAGACTCTTAAAAATCTTTCATTGAACACATGTTTCGTGGTTTATTAGAACTCACCCCTAAATAAGCAAGCGAAGCTGCGCGCGTCCGCTAGTTATTATATATAAGCGTTAATATTTTTTTAACTATATATAATAAAAGGGCACCAAACATTTGTCCAAAATCCATTTAATGATTGTAAAAAATGTTCTCTTGTAAAACTTGTAAAAGTATTATTATGGTAACTTTTTTAACTTTAAGCTCCATTATCGCATGTTATATGCGTGATATTTTCACTAAAGACTAATTGTATATTCGTTATTTAATTTCAGGTGTCCTAATAATAGGTGTCATGCAAAATTTGGCTCCCATAAAAATTTACCAAATAGGTGCCCTAAGTGTTCTACACCCATTATAGAAAATTTAAAACGAGAATATCTTCAGGACATCGATAAATGTTTACTGCAATATCAGGTTCTATAAAAATATTTTTAAAATATGCATTTTTTTTAATCTCGCATCATTATTATGAGTATGAGGTTTTGGCAATAGCACGACAATGAGCTTGATCTTCAGCTCTTCGCATCCAACCGTTGTAGTCGCCTTCTGTTTGTCATTAAAGGTGAAGGACTACATTTCGTTAAATCTCGCATATATGTATTCTTATTATTGAGGCCTTTATGGTTCTGCAGTACAAAATCTGACTGTAACCAAACCACGACGGTTATAGATGCGATATCTACTCGAGGGAATTATTTTAATTTCTTCGTTCTGGTAACAAGAAAAAAACCCGGCTTCGTGGCAAAAAAAGGTGGAGAACGTGTGGCTGAGCTAGGAACTGGGCTCTCAAAAAAAACTTAATTATAAAAATCAACTTTCTTATAAACCTTGTACAATAACTGTTTCTTTATTAGGACGGAGCTAGATTCATGGACGAAGAGAGACCAGACGAAGCAATCAACACATTGTCCGAAGCAGTAGACCGCTTCCACGCCGTAGCGAGACCGCCCCACAAAGAGACTCACATTGCCCAAGAATCGCTACGATCCTGTTTCGCAGCCGGTAGCAATGTTTATATTGTTAGCGTTTGAAACACAGAAAAAATAGAACCATTACATTTTATTATCGTCTAGTTTAGAAAATACATTTAAAATTAAATTCGTTACATTTAAAAAAATTTTCTTCTTCGGATCTTTTTCAATTGTGTTTTCTATCATTATATTGCGGTCTCAAGTTGTTGTAAATATTTTTAATTTATTTTGAAGCCTTTTTTATATTAAAAGAAAATATTTAAAAAATAAAAAAAAAAGTTACAATACTAGGTTAAAGAAGAATTTCATTTAAATATTTTAATAACACTTCAATATTATAAAAATAGGTAAAATTTTTTTGTAAGATACAAGACAATAGATATAAGAGAATAAATAAAAACCAATGCATAAACCATTTTTTTTTATTATCACCATAATAGCAATCTAAAGTCAATTTACAATCAACATATAATATTGTAAGTACAATTGTACATACATACAAGAACTCAAAATTTTTAAAATTAGATCTAGTATAAGTAGTTTTCAACATTATTTATAAAAGCCGTGAAATTTCATACATATTGTTTTATCACACAGAAATAATTTTCAACAAGGGAAGTACATTATCTGAACTAAGAGGGATCAAAGTGAATGATAACAATGACCCTTTTCTAACAAAAGGCGATGCCACTCTATTACAAAACTAGCCGTCTGGCAACTCTGTAATTATAGAATAAACCTCAGAAGAAAACATTTGTTCATTTTATAATCATAGTAAGTAATATATACATACATACAAACATGTGTAAAAAAATCAAGCTATTTCAATTATTTTAAAGCTGTCTTAATTTTTTTTTAAGTAACCAAATAAAAAAAAAAGTTTAGCTAACAAAACAGATACTATCACAAAATATAGATCAAAATTAAGTGTCAAATACCATAAGACATTATGGATTATCAAACATAGATTTGCAAGCGCATTCTTGCATGTCCCCATCTCCTTCTCCCTCTCCGGTACTGGAGACGGTGCGTCTCAGAGTCTGCACTTGAGTCTGAAGACCTAATAT
>JAEBDU010009279.1:0-24148 GCA_016802625.1 Heliconius numata | reverse complement strand
TGTCGTCAATAAACAATTTATTATCAATACACATATTATAATAATTAATAATTATATTTATTTTAAGTTATAATTTTCTGAATTTGCACGTAAAATAATTGTGTGGTTATAAAATCCAATTGTGGTTACATATTTTGTTAAGATTAACATACTGTTTGAATTAAAAATAGAAATTAATATTATAGAACACTATAAGCAAAAAATACATTAATTATATTGTTAAATTGTTTTTTAAACAAAGTAAGCTCGCACTATATTGTTTATTTTCATTTCTGTCCACAACATCTAAGGTACAATCGTCCTTATATTTCTAATCGAATTCTATTGTTATTCATTGGTTGTTATTAATTAAATAAGAAATAACCGATGAAATATTAAAATGTTACTATAGAAGTTCACTCAAATTTTATTAATAAGTAAATTAAATTGATTTATTTACATTACGATTTTAACACAAATTGTAAAAGATATTTTTTTCAACAATAATCATACTTTTATCAAAGAAATGCGAATATTATTGTCACAATTACATTTCAAACGTTTAAACGTATTGCAATATTATTATTAATAATTACATGCAAACGCTATCATTTTGTTAATATTCTTAAATCCAATATTGTAAAATATTTCATTTATAAATAATACATTTTATTATAATAAATATTACCTTAATTATAACTATCATTAAGTCATAATACTGTACAGAGTAATATAAGATTAGAAGCAACCTTTGTAAATGCGATTATATACTTATTCGTTTATAAAATTATTGTCTTAGCATTAGTTGATGATATCAGTAAACAACGTTATTTAAAATAGCTTGTCATAATTTATATACACATAAATACTGTAAAAAATAATTATAAAGCTGCTGTATTAAATATAATTTTAAAAATAACATTTAAAAGTAACTTAAAAATATTTATTAATAATAAAAAGTAATAGTTCTACATCTACAATAAATTCTTTCTGTTACTTATACGTTTAATTATTCTACAATGTATGTACGAAGTTCAAAAAACTTCGTTATCTAATAATCTTCGCCCATTCCATTCATATGAGCACAAATATATTTTATAACTATACGGAAGACAAATTTATTAGGTATTTAATATCAAAATGTCCAATTTCTAATCTAAAAGTTTAAAATACTTTAATAATGAAGGAAACGAATGTATGTACTTAATGTTAAATGTTCCATGAAGTTTATACAAATATTGCTTCATAATGATTATTCGGTGTAATACCGAATTATTATAAAATGATTACACGAAAAAAATAATCAATTATTAATAAAATAATAATGTACTATATTTTTACATTTACATCGTATACGACTTCGATGTATAATAATATAATAATATTATATATAAATAATAATATATTAATTATTAATAATAAAATGACATTTCAATAATGATTCATGTCACACAAATATACTTGCACTCGCTACATACGTTGGTCTCTATTATTTATTTTTATTTATTTATTTATTTATTTATTTATTCATTTATTATTGTCTTTACTTTTATTCATTAAGTATTGTCGTGTACAAAATACAGTAATTTTTTACACATATTATATTTTTTTATAATTGTAATCAACAATACAACGCCATGATTTCTCAATTATTTCTTATACAAACGCCTTATTATATATATTTCGATTTACAAAAGATATATCGTCAAAAATTAAATCAAAACTTTCTAAATACTATAATTGATTGCTGAACTGCATTTTTATAAGCTTACAAATTGATATTTTGTAGTTGATAGGTTACCTGATATGACAATTTCGATATCAATAAAATGTTTTTTAGCGTCATGCTGTATCCCGCACACAATAGGGAACTTAGTGTTAAGACACTCCGTTTCCCTTATCAGTAAAATGTAATTATAAGAAATTATTATATTAGCTTGACTAACTTTGTATATTGTATAATTGTTGTAAAGATTATGTAAAAATAATGTTTATTGTCGTTTTTTACGTAATTTCCCAAATTTTTAAATCTGAAATTATTTCGTGATTATTAATAGTACTGATATAAAAAGTTTGATTTTGTATTTAAATAAGTATTTTATATCTAAATTAATCTTTTAACATTATGAAGCTGTTTAATAAATCATATGTGCTTAGGATTTAGCTCTTAAATAGAAATATTGACAAAAATTAAAGTTTAAGTAATACAGTGCAAATTAATGAGCACTGTAACAAATTTCAGTTTAAAGCTGAACTACTTAAGTATAACGACTGTTTTTTTTTTATTTATCAACAATCTCAACATTGTACAGACTACAGCTTACAACAATATTCATTTATTTAAAATTCAACAGCCATTTTGTTATCACCTAATTATGAAAATAATAAGCTAACTACATCCCGTTGACTATACATGTAAAAAAATCTTATTTTCAAATATATTATTAATGTAACATATTCAATTTTATTGTCGAGTTCAGTTTTAAATGTTACATTTACAATTATTAAAACAATGTACATAATAAATGTATGTTATTCGAAATTTTGATATTTTTTAAAAATATGTTCGTTTACAAAAAAAAAGAAATTTAAACTTATATTATTTAAAAACGAAATACATTCAATAATAATTTATAAGAATGGTAATTTAATAATAATAATAAATTTAATAAGATGAGTGTAATAAGTAGCGGCATTATTATAGACATAGAAACGAGGCGGTCCAGAGGGCCGCACCTTCTGTTTTTCGGTCCTTTGAGCGTATTCATTATGGCTGTTATTCGATGGACTGTAGGCATTAGTATTGTAGAAATTGAAGTTCATATATGATAAATCCAAGCTGTTCTGGTTTCTGTCGGTCTTGTGTCGTTTTGGTGGACGTGTTGTTGCGATTGTTGTCCGCTCTGTTGTTGTTGTTGTCGTCGTTGTTGTTGTCGTTGTGGTTGTTGTTGTTGTCTTTTGTGGTGTTTCTGTTGATATAGAGAGGAGAAATGTTTAGTGTTATTTTAATACTTTCAGAATATTATTATGTTTTCAATTAATTATAAATTGCTTTAAAAACAATATTTCATTAACAATTATTATAAGCTTTTGCAATTACCAATAATTCGCTCATTCTGATCCAAAAAAGACAGACCAAGTGCTCCTTTTAAAACATAAATTCTAACGCTGATACTTTGAAAATATTTCAGAACGAACTTTAACACGAAAAATTATAACACAGATATACCTACTTAGAAAAGACTTTTATAGAAAGTAATATTAAAGTAAATTTTAATAAAACGTGGATTTTCAACAAACCTTTTAGCGTTATGGTAGCATTAGCCTTCCCGTATGCGTTGCTTGCGGCGCAAGTGTACTCGCCGAAGTCATTTTTCTTGAGGCGATTAATGGTCAAGTTCATTCGCATCGCATATTCATTCAGGAAGTCCTCAGAAATGATGTACTTGGAGCTGTTTAATAGCTTGGCACCTACGGAAAATATATTAAATTATTTTAACAAAATATTAATAGTGGAGTAATTATATTATTATTTTATTTTCTTTTAGTTTTATACAATACTGATGTTTTTATAATTTTTTCTGCTGTGACAATAGAACTACATGTTAAACATAAGGGATCTTTACGCGAAATTCTACCACATGACAAATTTTCTGCATATAGGACAAACACGAAGGCAGGGGAAATAAAAAAGAAGAAATGTATTTTTTTAAATTATATGTAAGTGGATATGTATTGGTATACAAAATAATGTAAAATATTAAATAGTACCAAAAACCACTTTTAAATACTATTTTATGTCGGAATACCTTTCGTCTACTAACAACCAAAAAAAATAGTAAAATAAAATACAGGGTGGAATTGTCAGCGCCACTTTAAATGAAACCACAGTTTTAACTACTCTATAAATGCCTAATATAATTCGGAAAAAAAATAATTCTCAAAAATAAAAAAGTTTTTTTTTCAAACAAAATAAATAATAAAATTATCGTTTTAAAATAAAACACCATTTGTAAAGTATAACATGGGCACGCACACACTTACCTGTCAAAGCGGCAACGTCGCTTACGTATGTGTGCGTCACACGAAATACAGGTATGGATAAAAATCGTGAAATGAAAAAAAAATCCTACGTCCAAACCGTTGAGATACCTTGATTATTTTTTTTAATTCTGGGTTTGAAATATTTTACCCTATATGCAGTTTCAATAAAAGAAGCGCTGCCTCTTCCACCCTGTATATAAAAATATATATTTATAAAATTTCAATTTCATTAAACAACTACAAGCAGACATGTACTTTTAACTCACAAGGGATTACAGATCCGCGACCTACAAACACAGTAAAATTCGATGACCTCATTCAAGCCAGGGTTATTAAAATTGGGTTTACAGTAACATTTTTATTACACACACGTCGAAAAATTCATATAGCATATATACATATACATATGTAAATTATTGAAAAAAAGAGAGAATAAAAGCTTTTACCGGATTGCGATTTCCCTCGCTGCCACATGGTGAGTGACTTCGGTGAAGCTTCCACGTAGCATTGCAAAGTGACTTGCATGTCCGATGAACGCCAAACAATCAAACTTACCACTTGCACTATCGGCGCAACTGGGTCGAACAAACATACATATATTCATAATAAATAAAAATATAATGTATTTTTTTACATATACTATGTTATAAGAGAATTTAGACTAAATTTAGTATCCTTTTCCTTCTTTTTCTAGATATTGTATAAGATAAATACCTTATACAGGGTGGAATTGTCAGCACCACTTTAAATAAAACCACAGTTTTAACTACTCTATAAAAGCCTAATATAATTCGGAAAAAAAATAATTCCTAAAAATGAAAAAGTTATTTTTTCAAACAAAATAAATAATAAAATTATCGTTTTAAAATAAAACGCCATTTGTAAAGTATAACTTAGGCACGCACACACTTACCTGTCAAAGACGCAACGTCGCATACGTATGTGTGCGTGACACGAAATACAGGTATGGATAAAAATCATGAAATGAAAAAAAAATCCTACGTCTAAACTGTTGAGGTACCTTGATTCTTTTTTTTAAATTCTGGGTTTGAAATATTTTAGCCTATATGCAGTTTCAGTAAAAGAAGCGCTGCCTCTTCCACTCTGTATACCAGAGAGGAAATGAAAATATTAAATCCCCGAGTAGAATTCCAACTCCAAACCATTGCGTTTATAATCATAAGCTTGTACTATTGTGCCTCGATGACCTTATTATTATCATCATATTTTAAAATTTTATAATTGGTTCCGAGTCTTTCTCACAAGAAATAATTGTATAAAAACATAAACCTGCTTTCTTAGAATTAAATGTATTTTATTAAATAAGAATGAAGATAAATTAATATACTCAATCATAATATTAATATGTTAAAACAACAATACTTACAATATACCGAAACTTCGTAGCGTCTGCTCTTAGTTGGCGGGATCCCGTTCGCAGCTATACAAAGGTAAGTGCCCATATCGGTCCTCTTCAGGCTTTTCAACGACAGCGTTGTGCCCACGTAGTTGTCCATTACTAAGAATAAATAAATGGATTTACTTAAATATTTTTATTCTGGCTTAAGAGTTAAAATAAAATATTTTACATTTTAGTTTCTTTTAGTTATCTGCTGTGGTGGTGGCTACAATGTAATTTTTGTGTTTATAATGTTTGACTGAGACACTTTTATTCCTTCTTATTCGGGTTCCGTTAACGTTCCTAAGGTTCCCTAAGGTTCCTTAACTGTATTCTAAAAATAATTAGCAGTGCACAATGTTAAAAAATGCAGATATGTATAAAACATTTTTTTCAATATAAACCCAAATAGTAAAAACAAGCTTAAAAAGAATAAATTGTTTTAACTGAGGCTTGAAGTAAAATTAAATTAAGTCTACAATTTACAGATTTCATTGCAATTGAATGTATTTGAATATTGATTATTAATTTTTACAAATATAAAATTGAAGAATTTGTTTCATTGAATGCGCTGATAAATTGAAGTACTGGTTCGCAGTGAAAAAACATTTTTAAAATACTTTCACAATGGGTAGTCCATTTATCGAAAAAGTTCTAGGTAATATTACATCACATTTTTCTTTCATTTTTTTTTATCTTCACATTGTATATAATAACAAAGGCCACATTTATGTAAATACATAATAATAATGATTTTAAGCAGGTAAAGCCACGTGTGTTTCGCTAGTATATACATAAAGCTCAATTCGATATTACAAATTGTAAATATTGCTTCTATTATCATACTATCAATTTGAGAACTCACTTCTCAAATGAGAAAGGCAAATAAGCATCCTGAACGAGCTAAATAAATGGTGAATAAATTCTGGTGCTAAATTGAGTAACGGTATCACCACCACCTGCGACGGTTATTTATTACAAAATTAATTGCAAATATAATTACCATATGTTGGGATTAAAAATTGCGTACATTTCCATCATAACCCACGAGCTTCGTAAGTACAGCTATTAATGAATGTAGCATGTGATACAATTATTTAAGAACTTATTTTAGGAGCTAAGGAATTTTATTAATTAAGGTGCGTATGTTAAAGTTTTTTTTTGTCAGCTTCACATTGTGTCCCGCATATAGCAGAGCAAAAGAAGCATAGTATTA
The DNA here is from genome assembly GCA_016802625.1 of Heliconius numata. NCBI lineage: Eukaryota > Metazoa > Arthropoda > Insecta > Lepidoptera > Nymphalidae > Heliconius > Heliconius numata. The sequence goes on along the minus strand of JAEBDU010009279.1, from coordinate 17,510 downwards.
AACTCTCCATTTTGCACTTTCCGCTGCTCGAGCTTTATTGTCCGAACGAAGAAATAAAGTCACATATTTCATTATTTATTTATTCATTCATTTATTCATCACTAATTTTACAGAAATTTCAATTTGACAAAAACCAGTCATTTATTCTATACTAATATGAAAAAGATGTATCGATGGTATATCATGCTAACGGAAACAGCAAGATATTAAAGTTATAAAAAAATTGGCGTTAGTTTCTATTATCTATATTGATAAATAAAAATACACTACAAAAAAATATAGTATTCTGGTTATTGAAAATCAAACAAAGTAAAACACGTTTATGAGATATGAAAATAAAATTAATTAATTTTAATTAGAACTTACCATATTTCTAGAATATTATAAAACAAAACTAAAATATTTGTTATTAACTAAAACTTTAACTTGGTAATAAATAGCATCAACTGCGAAGCGTTGCAAAGTAATATCGGCGAAACGTAAACTATACCTATAAGAGTTAATTACGTAGTTTTTGGATATTCGATTTAGTGCGACATAAGGAACGGGGCAATTGGCTAAATTAACTTGATATGTACCAAAATTCTGTATTTCTTTGTCTCTGAGTTTTATAATAACCGTGTCTATAAGTAAAGATTGTCATGATATTTAAGTTTAATTTTTTTTAAAAACCCATATAAATCTAGGAGATGTAAATTTAAATGTATATATAATACAACTAAATGTATGAAAAGTTTAATACTTCACCTCAGTAAACTGAATATTTTGTATAAGTACTTAGGGCTCGTCTTCATAGTCTTCGTAAATCTTAGTTTCGCTTGAGATTATAAAGATTAATCACAGTCTGAACTTTAAAAGAAGCTTACAAGTGGAAATTTAAAATTATATAAAATTATTATTGAAATACAAATATAGTCTGCTGATTACAGCATTAGCCTTATATATTTATTATCACATAAGTTAAGCATTTCTTAGCATATTGCACAAAAATAACCAACCCGCCCACGGCTTCGCCTGCTTGAACTACACAATAATTTATTAACTAATCAGAGTTTAACGAAATGTTATAGTTATATTATCATTTGAAAGACAATCGACAAAGCTACTTTCTGTGCACTTGACAGACGAACAGGCGGACAACAAAATGATCCTATAACGATTTCGTTTCTTCCTTTTCAGTTATGGAACTCTAAAAAATAAACTTACAAATAAAAAAATATATAATAAAAGATAACAAATGCTTTAAGTTTCATATCATAGAATAATAATTAACACATTTAACAAATTGTCCATTATTTATGCAAGGGCAATCCATAAAGGAAAAACCACGTTAGCGCAAAGCGCCAACAACGGCGACGCGTTGCCAAACCGATGTTCGCCAGATGTAAACTATCCGAGGGTAATTCACTTATACGAGCCTTTTGATACCCAATGCTGATACTGACCGCAACGACCGATCGATTTGTATTGGATATTAAAATATACTTAGTTAATATTCAACGTATTTGTAGGTATTTTAGATATTTAATTCGAATCGTAAAAGTAATCTAAACGCTCAAATAATATTTAATTATTTTAAAACAATGAGAAAATTATAAAAAAGATATCATAAATTAAATAATGAATTATACAGAAGCGATATTTTCTCGCTGCCTTTTGGTTTATTAATATTTTACATGAAAATCCTTATTTCAAAAAACAAGAAAGAATTGTTGCAGAAATGTTCCCTAGGTCTGTTAAGACATAGAACACTCTCATAGATTGCAGAGCCCAAATTCTTTAAAAATCCGAAATTGAAGAACAACTTAACATTACTAAGCTATTCTGTTCTTTAAATAATTTGTAAAAACTAGAAATTTTGGATTAAAAATTATAGTTCTAATACAGCGTAGGTAATTTGGAAACTTTTTTTCGTAAGGACAATAAACGACTTCCTTAACATATTAACAGTAGTACCTAAATAAATTAAGGTAATACTATAGCTTAATATTAACATAGCATAAATCCTAATATTGATATTTGATTTTTACTGAATCAAACTAGAAATAAAAATAAGAAAAAAAAATAAGCATAGAATAACTTTATTCTAATACATTTCTGTAAATAGCATAAATAATTAAAAGTCTTCCTACAGTATCATAAATAGAAGTCTAGGCGATCTATTTGTAACGAAAACGGGCTACGATGAATAAGTCAATTATAAACGTTAGCTTTTACACACCGGATACCATGTTGGCGTATCGATAATTCTATTACTTATCGATGTTTTAACGTTGTTAAAAATTGTATCGAGGCTAAACGTTTTAGCTATTTTATTTACCGATTTCTTTTTTTTTTCTAAAAACCATAAAGTTCTATTTTTGTTTATTATTTTTTATGTTTCTCCGTTGGTTTCTCCGTATTTGTGTGTGTTAAAAATATGTTTTTATTATTTGAAAGGGCGTACTTTCCTATCGACTTCATTGTAGGCAGAGGGAACCTCCTGTTAAGATACCCCGTTCCCCACTTTTCGCCGAATTCTGAAAGCGGATTCGTGTGGATTGGCGGATCTCAACGCCGCGCTTTACCTCAGCACCAGAGCGAAGAAATGAATATAAATTTAAATAAACATTTCCTTTCCTCCAGTGGGGATCAAACCCACAACCAGTCGATTTAGGAGCATATTTTTGTGCATTTTCGTGCTCGAGTTAAAATCAAACCCACAATCATTGCGCATTTCAGTTTCCACATCCATCATGCATAATATATTCTAATAATTACTTTTTATAACTACACACAGGAAAGATAATATTTATACTGAGTTTTTAATAAAAATGTATTGTATTTCTGATTAAAACCTAACATATCCCGGAATAGCGCACCTTTTAATTAAAAGAAATATCTTCTTTCATACACTCGTAATATGTACGAGGTATTTACAAAGGAGCTACAATCGACGTCTCTACACAATTAAAAACATTTTAAATTAGTTTAATTAGTTAACGCATATATAAAAAGAAAGAAAAATATATGAAAGAAGAATTAGGTTTTTTTTGTATCGCCTATCAATGAATCTATGTAAGAAATATTCGCAACATATTTAAAAAAAATTGCACACAAGTTCAGAATTCAATGACGACATAATACTTTTATAGCATTTAGGTGAAAATGAGAAAATTAACTTTTAAACCAGTTTTTTAACCTATTAAAAATCTTAATTTACTAGGAAAAAAATAATAAATGTACAATAACTGGAGAATGTAGTCAAAAGCTCTAGAAATAACAAAAAAAATAATGAAGACTCTCTTTATTCTCCCTTTAGCAACATATTATTACATACATATATATTTACAGGTGGTTAAATATAATTGTTTACCATTTACCTATCAACTTTAATATTATAAATAAAGCAACATAATTGGCATGCGCATTTCGAAACAAATTTCATGAATTCACCAAGTTGCTCTTAATTAAGCATTGCTAATCCGGCGTAGTTTAATCAAAACATTGCCCCGGCATTCGGCGTTTAGCGTCGACTGTCAAATTAAATTTAAATGGTAACAATTTATAACTTTATTATGGCATACGACCCACGATCCTAAATCTCGGGCGAAGACATAAAATACTGCGTACAGTTGACGAAAGATTTGGTTATATTTTTGCAGCAAAATGGTCTTTATAGTTGAAATAATAAGAATCATATGTGTATTTGTTCCGTATTCCGTTATATCAAAAGCGCCTGCACGGAATTGTGTTTTATTAACGGGTTATAAAGTTTGAACGGTACACGTCGTTGGCAACTTGTTAGTAGATTCGTCCAGGCTTTAGCCGTTTATCGTCATTATTACTCACAAGCTAATTGTTTTCCAATCTTATAATGGAAAGGAATTCCTCCATTCAACACTAAATAAATCAAAAATTGTATGAAAAATGAAGGACGGAGTGTTTTAACACTTATGCCTATATGCAGAAAAAACTAAAAAAGCGTAAAGATTTATGTATTAGTATATTATTTTTACTGTGGCATCCGTAAAGGATTGTTTTTAAAATAATAGTTTATGAAAATAGTAGGTATAGCTGAACGTTTTTAAACTAGATATCGTATTTATCTATCGTTTCACAATTGATATTTTACAAAGCAAAATGTTTTTTTTTTATAAAGCTACGGGAGAAATTAAAAATGTTAAAATAAATATAAATATATATACTGTAAGAAACTATTGGAAATATTAAATAAAGTGGGAAAGGTAATGAATTAAAACAAGGCTCCAAATAATTATTAATCAACCAAAGGGAATTATCTAGCAGTCTAATAACAATATCCGGTTCTAAAGAATTCATCGGGCAGAGTGACGTTAGCGATCTTCTTCTTTCGGTCGCCGTTGACAGCCCATAAAGGTGCCAGCCAGTAATTAGAGTCGTTCTTATATAACCTCTATGGTCATTATTTCTAATAATACATAAATTAAAATAAACCTAACATATATAATTAAACAAACATTATATTTTTGTGTTCCAAATATTAACAACAATGTTTACTTCTAGTTAAATTCTCGTACAGGCGAAGTCCCCATATAATAATAATTACATACATATACGATCGCTTTGTGACGTTTCGTAATATCTAAGTTAATTAACTCGACGCCGCCGTCCGCCCAACACCGTCGCGTTCGCGTTGGAGATAACTAATTGTAATTAACTAATCACACACGTCTCTCTGTGTGATTAATTATGTGTCGTTTAAGTATATCCCTGTGACACATATTGATAATGTTTTATAAGAAAAGTTTAATGTTTTTGATGATAATGAGGCTAGTAGCTGAAGGACATAGAGAGTGGAAGAGACTGACTGTGGGAGAGTAAGAGAGTGACTGTAATTGCGATAGGTTGTGAGTTCCATTTTCGTTTGTAAGCTCTGGCGTCGAGGCGAAGCGCGGCGTTGAGTTCCTCCGCCGTATCAGTTTACAGAATTCGTGGGAAGGTGGGGAACAGAAATGTCTTCATTGGAACGGAGTATCTTTATATTAAGTTCCCAGTTTTTCTCTACCTACTAATATTGTGTCTAATATTTTTTGATAATACTTAATTTATACTGAGTTCAATTTTTTTATAAAGAATTCAGAAACGCAATATATTCATGATTGTATATGCAAGACACCTACAGTCGAACTACGAAATTCTGCTATGATATAACAAATATGAAGTTTGTGAGGATGAATGGATGTTTACTGAGCGAATTTAGATGAAACTTTAAAGTAATATAGGTTATACATCAGAAACAGAGAGTGCTCTAATTAATGTAAAAACAATTGTATAATTAGAAATGAAACATCACTTCTATACGATATATCCACATATAAACACTAACTTAATTATAAGCGTCAATAGCTTGCTTGTTAAATAATAACAAAGAAATGGAACATAATGAAACCGACCGCCGCGTTTGGGCGGCAATCCTTATTTGTCGAAGCGTGTATAACATGTCCAATTAATACTAAGGCGGCGCGCCCCCCCCCCCCCCCCCCCCCCCCTGTAACCCTCCCCCCCCCCCCCCCCCTCTGTTTACCCACGACCGCGAGTCTTTTGTTTACGCTTAATGGCTCAAATAAAACGGGTCAAATTTGCAAAACGGTCGCTCACAAAGGTTTTAAATACACAAAACCACCAATCCAATTTGCACTTTAACTTCAGGTGGTAAAGCATAAATTGCAATTCCACATAAATACTATTGAAACGAGAACGCGTATGTGCTCGTACAAGCGACCCGTAATCGCTTCAAACTCTTGTCTTTTCACCTCTTATTCTAGGGCGGGAATGCTATTACAACTATAAAAGATAACAACTCGTGCCGATTTTCACTTAGCCGCCCATTTAATTTCCTGACCGAAACGTCACTTTGTTTAAGCTGTAATTGAGTTCTTTGGGAGAGCTTCTTTTCCGAGGAAATGAATATCAATCACGACGTCAGAGGACACCTAACTTTTGAATTAAATTTTTGGCAAATTCTGGCAGAAGAATAGAAAAGGTATCTGCTTTCATTTTACATCACAACCATTCTTTTCAATATCTTAAGGCGATATCTTAATAAATCCCATAAAACTCCAATGTTTTAACCACGCGAGCACCTGCTCCCGCTTCGGGCTGGCTTTGAATGCAAAATTAGTCTTGTTTCTTTTTTACCACTTTATAAAATGCGATACAGATAGAATTGAAAGTAAATTGACGTGTCAATATGAATTTACGATTATTACTGTCTAAATAGAATTTGGTGAAGAAAATTAATGAATACGTCCTGTCACTTTCAAATATTGTCACGTTCGATACAAGCAGGAAAGTGATATATTCTGGAGAACGTGCCTCGAATATTTTTTTGAGTATTGAATATTGATTACTGCGATTTTAAATATGATAGGAATTAATTACTGTGACGTCTGTAATGGTATTGTGGTTGTATACTACCTACTTTGACTATAATTGGCAAGTTCATTATTCATCTAAAAATATTTTGTTCATCACTGAAACGTGGTCAATCGTAGCCCAGAGGCACACTGGTGCGACTGACAGGTTATGGGTTCGATTCTCGCTTGTAGGACTGAATTATTATTTACAAAAATTTCCATTTCTTCGCTCCGATTACAAGGCAAAGCACGGCGTTGACTTTGGCTAGTCTTATATATGCCTTATGTATTCTATATTAATTAATTATTATTAATTATAATTGGTAATAAATAATAAACTATCAACAATTTAAAAAAAACGGCCCTATTACTTTACAACAATAAATTTAAAAATAAACCATTCAAATACTATTAGAAATTGTCAAATAAATAACAGTACCTTAATAATTTTTCTCATAATCAAAATAACAAAAAATCCAATACAAATAACTAACCTTTCAATTCACTTCCATCTTCATCTCTAAACACGACGTTGCGGCCCTCCGTGCGCTTCCAAGAGACAGTGGGCTCTGGAACGCCAGTTGCGGTACACCGGAGTTCCACGGAACCTCCCTCGGGGGCTCCGGCCTCTGACCCGTCGCCGTCAGCTATGTCTGGTGGAATTACAACTGAGAGATGGCCCGTCTATAACAATGTTTGAATTGGGTGAATATTAATATTAGATTTAATTAAGTAATTGCATTATATTTATATTGTTGTTAGAAACAAAAATATTAAATTATGATGAACTTGAGTTTGCCACGGCGTAGTTAACTATAAACACGTCTCCAGAATTCAGCACAAGTGGAGTGTGGAGTGTCTTAACACTAGGCTCTCTCTGCCTATTATGCTACATGCGGGATACAGTGTAAGGCTGGAAAAAAATGTAATATGTTTTCTCTCTCTTTCTATGGCTATACGTAGGAAAAAGTGGATGAAATTGAATCTACGATAAGCTTATGAACTTATTGTTTAATCGAGTCAAACTTACACGTTAAATATTATAAGTCGCAATATAAGTAGGTAGGTACTAATATAAACTATAGAGTATAACTGATTTTCTATTCTAATATTTATTTTTATTCCAAAGTTTATTAGATTTTTTTAATTTTTTTTTAAGTCAATATTTAGAAAAACGTGCAAAAAATTATTCCATAGTTAATATGGCATAAATTAAAAATTATTTATAATTTCAATAATTATAATTACCAACAAATTATAAAAATACGTATATAATAAGACATTAATGTCACAAAGCTAATACATATTTATCATTGTCAAAAAGATAGTAAATGAACACAAACTCAATGTAGTGTCTCCAAGGAGAACAAGGAGCTCAGTTATCGCTTAATACAGACCCCGGGGACGGAGTAAGCAGTGCTTTCAAAACTAGTTTCCTATTTGTATTGTGTTGATATAGATAGCTAGAACAACATTATTATAGATATTATTAAAGTATATACTAGATATTGAACTTGAAGCTATTTTGACGGTAACAGATATTTGTTAACGCAATGATTCCAATCCGATCTAATAATCAAGGGAATTAATGCACTGGCACGCTTTGATTATCTGTATTTGTTTAAGGGTGAAATTTAAGAAATTTGGCATTTTTTTTTGTGATATCTGTGGGAATATTTAACTAGAAAATATACAGGCCGTCGTGATGGTACAAATTTGTGATTGTAACACGACGGTTGTGGGTTCGATGCCCACTCGAGGGTATGAATTACTGTTTAATAATATTTTCATTTCGTCGCTTTGGCACAAAGGCAAAAGCCCGGCGTTTAGTACCGCCATTTAACACCAAAAAATCGGCGGAAATTGGGGAACCTCTCTTTCTCTCTCTGCCTACCCTGCTATATACGGGATACAGCGTGAAGCTGATTAATTGACATTTAAGAGAAATAATTTCAATTAATATTATTATGAATTAACACGATAACGAGATCGAATAAATATCAGATTAACGAATCGAGTGTCTTTCAAGGCATCGATAATTACGAATCATTACTAAATATAAATGAATTTTAGTAAAAAAAAAATATATCTCTTATTCTAACTTATCCAAATTGAAGAATACATTCTTACGTTTGACTTAACTTCTATCCATAAATTGAATTTACAAGTTATGGAAAATATAAGTCAGTATGCCAGAGTCGGGTGGTCACGCATAACTAAACAATGGCGAGGGTCGAGCTGAATACGTGTTGGAATTATTCAATTTCACACAATATTTTACAAGAGATATTCATTTTTTCACTAAGGAAGAGAGATATACTATATTAAATTAATATTTTTATTGTCTAAAAGTAGAAAGTATCGTGTTTGAGATTTAATATACTTTTTTTGGTTTCACGCTGTATTGCACTTAGCAGTATAGGTGAAGAAAACTGGGGTCCTAGTGTTGAGACACTACATTCTCATTAAGACACTTGTCTTCTCCACTTTCTACAGAATTCTGGCGGCACTGCGTGTTAAGATGTAGATTAAAATACTTTTCACTACATCTTATTATTGCATACTTTAAAATATTAAATTAAAAAAAAAACCTTGCATTAAAAAGTAGAGGATACAGCTTAACTAATGGCGTAGAACCACAAGGCCGTGAATACAGCAAGGAGACATATGACTCCTTTAGCGAGCACGCACTGTGAAGACTTTGACAAAATTCCAATGGAGTTTGGAGTGACGGCGCGCTTTAGAGATTTATCAAGACCAGGTACTCTCGTCCACATATATATGTGTGTACCGGGATAACGTATTTTCTCTTAGCACGCTGAAAATAAGGGCTATAATGCGAAAAAAATACCATATTTTCTAGTTGCCTGTATCAGCTAGCTTTGTTCCCTGATACAATTTCTTCCAATACGTACGTGATCGAATTTCGTCAACGGAAATATATGTAGTCGATACGATGTAAAGGATATATAACTTCGGGATGAATCTCAAGATACATTTAAAACTTTAACGTTAATGTTCAATGTTTAAAACTTTATAAGTTTTATTAAACTGGTACACTAATGTTTAAAGTTTGAAACACATTATTACACTTCAAGCAAACATGGTTCGTCTGCTGTCATCTTATAGAAAAGCATTAAATATTTGTCGCTGGACGTACTTTGACAAAATTCCGACGGAGCGAGCACGACTGAATGGGTCACATTCCCTTCTCAAATATGCAAAAGTTATATTTTAGTAACATTTCATACTCGACTCTCTATGGTGCTTTGCAGCTGCTCTGAATTTTAGCAACGGTTGCCGTCCTTTTTATAAATAAAACTTATTTTTCTTTTCCAGTTTAAAATTCACAAAGTTGTAGCCACAAGCTTTGGAGGAAACGTTCAAAATGACCAAATAAGCAGTTTTCATTTTAAACTTCTGAAAACAGTATTTACTCATTATATTATGCTGAATAGTTTTATCATACGAGACTTAAGCATTGGATTTTTAATAGTGATACCTAGATGTTTTTTTTATTACTTTTGGCTTGCGTCTTCGTGTAACGTGCACGAAATTTTAATGTTTTTAATACCAGAGAGAGGGAACACATTACATTTTTTTTTCGGCCTTACACTGTATCCCCCATATAGCAGAGTAGGCAGAGAGAGTCTAGTGTTAAGACACTCCAATTCTGCTGAATTCTTTAGGCGTGTTCATAGTTAACTGCGCCGCGACAATCTCAAGTTCATCATAATATCATATTTTTATTTCTGACAACAACAACTCTAATTATCTATACTTATGAAAAACACAATAAAGTATCTTTAAATCATCCATCCATCTATCCATCAGCCTTTCAACGTCCACTGCTGGACATAGGCCTCCCCTAATTCTCGCCACTCTGTCCGGTCCTGCGCCTTTTGAATCCAGCGGATTCCCGCTGTCTTTTTAAGATCTATCTTTCCGCTATCTTTAAATAGAGCTGATGAAATTAAAATACGAAAAAATAGTTTAAAAAAATAAATAATACACTCTATGATATTTAATTCCGCAACCGGAACATGATAAGTGACATACGTTTTCCACAGCAGTGTAAATTTTTATATCTCGAGACAGCTCGTGTCACATGAATTATGGAAATACTAGAATTCTGTAGAGCGAGCTGAGATTTACATCCCAAACTGCATTGCGAAGTTACGTTATGGGAAAATATTAACGAGATAGTACTTTTCTACAAAATACAAGTCCTAAAAATATGAGTATACTAGTGGGCGCGCGCAGCTTCGCCTGCTTATTTGGACCCTTAGTCGTGAATTCTAATAAACCATGAAACACGTGTTCAATTAAATACTTTTAAGAGTCTAAGTTTAAAATTTTATAAAAATCGGTGCCGATTTTTTTTTTCCATACAAACTTTCCACCCCTTATTTGCACCCTTAGGGGGATAATTCTAGAAAACCATGAAACATATGTTCAATTAAATACTTTTAAAAATCTAAATTTCAAATTTTATAAAAATCGGTGCCGATTTAATTTTTTTTTCCATACAAACTTTCAACCCCTATTTCACCCCTATAGGGTCAGAATTTTTCAAAATCCCTTCTTAGTGGATGTCCAGATTACGAAAGTAAACATCTGTCCAAATTCCACGTTTTTACTATCAGCGGTTACGGCTGTGCGTGCGTCTTACCTCAGTCAGTGAGGACAAGTCCTTTTATATATATAGATTATTATTTAGCTTGTAAAAGAATGTAAAAAGGCTCGTATGCTTGTCCTCTATTTATATAACTTAACGTTGTACGTGATCCATCGATACTTTGAAATAACACAGATCTACTTTCATATTCTAATGGAGTTGGTATGTGAATTCGGGAAAGCGGCTTACTTGGGTCTTTGCGGAATAGAAAAGAGGAGTTTACTCTACGTTTCTATTTCAGTTTTCATATATACGGGTAGGTCTTTCTTATAGTGGTAAATTTGACAATTACGAAAAAAATATTAATTTGTATTTGTTGCTTAAATAATATTCAAATATGTTAAATTAGTTACATAAAAAAACAAAAAAAAACAAGAACATGTAACTCTTGCCTAAAATACTTATAAAATTTGAAATGTTACAACGTGAAACTAACATTTTTAAATTAAAACTGAAAAGCAGCCTCGAGATCCGCTGTAATTGAAATGTGCGAATTTGTAAAATAAAATTCGGAATATGAGAAACAATAAGAACGTTTTAATAATTTTCAAGCTAACATCAGTGTTGTGGCCACCGGCGTAGTCCAGTTAAAAATATTTTTCCTAAAAGGTTTTCCAAGGTAAAGCTTTTGAGTTTTCTTACATTTCTTAGAAAACAATTTATTTGCCGCAAGCATTTGAAGCAAAACATATATTTTTATTGGAATACTTTTCCAAACTTTTATTCTTTGACTGAATATTAAAGGAAAAACTTTAACTTGGCTACTCCCAACGACACCAGCATTGTTAAGTATGAGTGTATCTTTCTTATATTCAAATATGTCTAACATTGTACATCACTAGTTTTAAAGTACTCGAACAGTAAAAAATATAGCTTTTAATATTTCTATTTTTTATCATTATAATCTCACATGTGTGCTAGATTAGTAATATTTAAAAGTAATCTTTGTCTATAAACAAATAACTCTACTGAAGGTAAAAAAAAATCTTTGATAATGCAACGTCGACGTGCAGCCTGCATACGTAGATGTCTTTTACATGCTAGAAAGCAGGTCGGACGTGCATAACCAACGTTTTTAAAAATAATATATTTTTTAATTTCATAGAGAAATGTTCTCATGTGCAATTTCATAAGTTAAATAATAATGATATTCATATTTATTAAGAAGTGAAAAGAAGATCTTAATTTAAAAGTATTTATTATTGTTAGTTATTTTTATCGTGTAGTTAAGTTAGGCTCATTTATTATTTTTTTCAATGATTTTTTTAAATATTATATTTTTATAAACTTGTTAAACTTAATTGTATATCTATAATATTTTCAGTTAATGCTACATCTTAAATCATTTTAGATACATATTTGGACATTAAAATTGCTCAAACGCGTATTAAAAATATTAATAGAGGAAACTCAATTATAACTTTGATTATATTTTGCAGCTTCTGGGGTACGAAAAGAAGTAACAAAAAATTATATGCATATAAAAATATTGCAATACTGACTGAGAAAACACATAATTCACAATGTAAATGTTAAAAGCTTTTCTATTCTTACTAACTGTGTCTAAAACTAATTTTACTATTTCTTTATATATTTTACATGTTTTCTAAATTACATAGGCAGACCCTCGTGATATTCATCACCTTATTATTTGATTTCTACATATTTAAGGATTATAACTTCACCGGAGACAACTGTGTTTTACAAATAAATATTCTTGCGAATCAGACGTGGACCCATAAAACCAATCAGTCTTTTATAGGTCTTTTGACGATAAAATGGCATTTTCGTTGTAAAACGAGATTTAAAGTCACAGAAGAATCTTAAAAAATATAGCATACTTTAGATTCAACCAACCGTTTCATAAACTATCTATTAATATCAATAGACCATCTGGTGGAACAATCTGTAAAGTAGCCTCAATTTTAGTCGAAGGTTTCGTCAGTGGCTAACCGACAAAATGTAAAAGACCATGCTTATAGTAAATATACGGTACATTTTCCAAGCTACGCCTTTGGTTGTGTTACGTCACACCAATTATTTTGGTTTGGGGTGAGCAGCTGACATATGCTATGATGGACGACCCGCGACTGTTTATTACGTTTTTTGCCTTCATCGACCTATTTCTATTTATATTGAAAAATATGACACAATTACGAAGTCTGTTTTGTTTTTCTGTTATTTATAATTTAAAACTCATTAGTAAATAACGTGAAAAATTCATTTATGTGTCATGTAGTATATTATAAAATAATTTAAAAAAAACTACGAACATTATATATAAAACAGAGCTGAACTTGTCGAATTATATTAACATTAAAATACCAAACATGCCACATTTTACATAAAAGGCTTCGACATCTTATATATTATGATATTCAAAAGTATATTTTTCATAAGGGTAGCCATCCTTATGAAAAATGAAATACAAGTAGATTCGTCGCGACTCGCACCTGTGGCATAACAAAGGAGCGCTGACTAATGCCTGACGATTTTTCGACTAAGAAATAATTCACTTGTTGATTCCCCGGCGACTTTCCTCTCAGCTCACTAAATATTCTATTTTATTGAAAGCTTTTTTCTTATTATTTTACTTTGATCTTAAGACTTTTGAAGAAAAATAATATTTATACGACGTGTTCACAGTTCAATGATATGTGAAAGGGCCATTTCTTGATTTTCTCTATATTTTAACTTTGAAAATTCATTTATTTAAAATTGCATATTCAAAATCTACCATTTAATTGAAATATAAGTGGTAGTACCATTATAATATCCCCATACTAAATACAAATAGTAGGTACTAGCGTACGACACAAAGTAAATTATAAGATAATTCAGTATCAGCTTTAAGATAATCCAATGAACATTGTAAATCCCATATAGGAAGCTCCCACAATTTAGGAGTGCCAGAATTTTGGCCGCATTATTCGGCTTTGCGTTATTATATTAAGGTCGAATAACTGTGTAATAACCGCGGCTTAGAGTTTACATTTCACTAGGAATACCTTGGGTCCGATAAATTCCATGGGTAACTAAATGCTTACGACGCCAGTGACAATCTACCAACTATGTGTCGAAGAATGTGTCTACGGTGCCAAGACCGAGGCTCCTTAGCGAGGATTCCTCACAGGTCGGAACTATTCTGGTATCGCTCGCTTTGTGGATAAATTAATTTATGTACAGGCTGTATAACGTTGTATAATGTATGTAATTTGTCATGCTCTGTTGGGTTAAGTATTAGTAAATGTATAAGAAAGAATGTGAAATTGATATATTTCTAAAACCCCAAATTACAACATTTATACTTATAATAAAATCGTAAGAGGGTCGGTGTGTGTACTTGGAAGATATTTAAAAAGAATGTTATTGGGAATTTTTACTAACCTAATAGAACCCAAAACAATGTTTTTTAAAATTTTTGTCTGTTTGTCCGTTTATCTGTACGTTTGTTGTCGCTAATTTCAGAATCGACTTCGGGCAAGCTTCCGAAAACATATAGGGTTTATTTTATTACAATCGGTTCATAAATAAAAAGTTATGTCAATTTAAAGTACCTATTTAGTTCGACAAATTTGCTGATTGCCGTAATAGTTATTTTATACAATCTTTTTTACTGAATTGACTGAATCTTTAGTTTTAAATTTCTTCATTAATATATCTATTTCAAGCGGGCGTAGCCCCACTAGCCCACTAGTATAGAACAAAATTTCACAATCAATCAATACAATTCAGTCTTTATGACAAATACTAAGCAATAAGATATAAAGTAAATCTTGATCATATTAAATGGAGCATCTATCGCGCAGATGGGCCCCGATTTCGGCAGTAAACATTCGCAAACGGACTTTAATCTCGGTCATAAAAGTAATCCCCACATAAAGTTACGCGACGATGGACAACATAAGGGAAGGATTTTCTCGCACGAAGATTTTACAGTAATTAAGATAAAACGCCAGGAGTTTTATACGTAACTAGCGGCCCGCCCGCGGCTTCACCCGCGTGAACTACGTTATTATTAATTTCTGTCTCCATGAGTACCTACGTCCTATATGTGACGTCCATGCAAAATTTGCATTTGTAGTAACGAAGTTTCATACAAACTTTCAACCCCAAAAACACCCCCTAGAAGTCGAATATTGCAAATTCCCGTCTTAGCGAGCACCTATGTCCTATAAATAACTCCTATGCAAAATTTGAGATTCCTAGCACATGTAGTTTCTGAGATTTCGTGATGAGTGAGTGACCTTTCGATTTTATATATATAGAAGATACAACACTAGTCGTTTTTCAACACAGTTAATCCTATAGTATGCAATAAAGCTGCTAAAGTATTTGTGTTTCAGGCGAAATTACCCATATTGAAAATACCCTTCAACTAAAGGCTTATTTAAACATCCCTGTATGCGGACGTGCCGAGCGCGTTCTTCTATAACCTAAGTAACTGCGCACATTAAATTCCACATTGTTATTGAGTAGAGTGGCCTTCGACTTAATAAAATTAGAATAGATACACTGTTTACTTTATAAGTACAACAATCCGTTGTTTTTGTGTTTATTTTAACTTTCGTACGGAAAATATTTATTTTGATGTTAAAATTGATTCTTAGTCTACGCTTTAAATAATTAACTTTACTGACTTTAATGAATTATCTATCTTTTTATTATTTCATTTGTAAACTAAATTTGAAGCTTCAGTTTACAATTAATATATGCAAAAGATAAATTAATCACGCAAAACAAAATACAAATATTAAATCGTTATCTAATATTTGTATAATTGATTCGTATTCGTATTTAAACTGCTAATAGGTTTTTAAATTAACTTTTTGACTTGCGTAAAATTTGTGATATATTGACATTTCAACAATGCGTGGCAACGTCCAGCGAAACGAGAAAAAGGGTTGGAAAAAGATCATCTATCACGGCTCTGTCAACAGTGCTTGCCGTCGATGCCGCAAAAACAATTAGTAGGTCAATATTTATTTGATTACCCCAAAATGGAGGAACGTGGCTACAATGTCTTTATATCTGTTTGTAAAATCTTTACGAAAACGTTATTTTTAATAAACATATCGTACATTAATACATACGTAGTGCAAGGGCACAAGCACAAGAGGGTTGTGAGTTCGATTCCTCGACTCGACTCGGGGTTAATTATTATTTATTTCATAAATTATTATGTTTTTATTTTTTCGCTCTAGTACCAAGGCAACGCGAGGTGCTTAGTTCCGCCACTCAAAAGTGGAACGGAATGTCTTAAGATTAGGCTCCCTCTGCCTACTCAGCTTTATTCGGGATACGGTGTGAGCCTGCAAAAAAATGTATGTCTTGAAGTATCAAAATTCGAACCCGCTTTTAGACAAGGGCGAGGATGAACTCATGACGAAGAGCAAATTCTCTAAGTTTAATTTTTTAAATTTTTTTACAAATTTTAAGTATATGTAATAACTAAATACAATTAAATTTAACAAAGTAAATACCCGAACTTAATTTACCTAACAACGTATAAAGCGATCTCACTGCCCCTAATCACATCTTATAAAATAAAAATGTAAAGGCAAACAAACTCACTGACGCATTTTCATTTGGCCCTCTTGCTAGCAAAAGGAAAAAATTCCTTAAACAATTCCCACTTGTGTGGAAGGAATGTTAATTGTGCTCTTTCACTTAAAAACTCTGACCGCTCCCATGTTAAAGTTAGCGAATACGTAACTTCAAAAAAAAAGGAAAAAAAAGAAAAACAATACTCGCATACTTAAGTGTTGCCTAACATCTTTTTACTTTGAAAATATTTGTGTAATTGTGCGGGTTCTCTCAAATTTACTTTTACACTTAACAAATGTTACGAGTACAAACGCTGTGCAAATATAGAGGGAACCTTTTTATGTCGCGTTGTTGTAGGAACCTAAGCAAATACCCTATGGGGGAGGGAGATGAGCAATCCGTCTCGTGGTTCAGTCAATACAAATACGTACGTATTTTATGTTATGAGGCTTGAATGTACTACCATATTTTACTCGTATATGGAAATGTTCTATATTACTGTTGATAAAAAGTTGGCCTTTTTTAAAGGAAGAGCAAAGAATTTTCGCTCGCAGCAGTCAGTGCATGTTGAATGGTATTTATGGCCTACATTGACATGATATTATATTTTAAATATATATTTTATAATATAAGTAAAAAATATAGAAAACAGAACTATATAAATGTTAGATTTTATATATAAATGTTTTATTTATTTACCAATCCAAACATCTTATACTATAGAAACTAAAGGTAATGTAAAACACGTTATTAGGGTCCAACTAAACATTTAGAAGTCGCATGAAGATGTCGCGGTCACATTCCTCCCCTTCACAAATGCTGGCATTCCTTAACGAAATTCCACGTCCATGTTTCTGTCACTGGAAAGTCCAGCAACGAAGGTAAATAACTTATTAACAGTCACTTGT